>CM046875.1:673556253-673791253 GCA_025667525.1 Glebionis coronaria
TACGTTCTCAAAACGCAAATTCTTGGTGAGAAGGGTTCCTTTGCCTGTGATAGTACCATATCCGCCTCCAAAGTAGACCTTATCACCATCCTTTATGGGAGTGAAGTTCGTTAGATAGTCTTCCTTCCCTGTCATGTGCCTTGAGCATCCACTGTCCCAATATCCATAATCATTGACCTGTTTTTGAATGCCCTGCACATAAAGAAAACAAATTAGTTTTCTTTGGGAACCCAAGTCTTAGAAGACTTGGATTCATCTGGTTGTTCAATAAGAACAGACTAGGTTCTCATAACAATCCCATTTTCATCCTTCTTAGGATGAAATACCCAGTTAACCCCAATAGGTTTTGTAATGACCTTTCAAATGTAATTAGATCTGTTGCAGGTCATTGAAATCCCATTATCATTAGGGTTTTGATCTTTCTTGGGTCTCCATGTCAAGCTTGAAGAAGCTTTAGACCCCTTTCCTTGTGGTTGCAAATATTTAGGTCTGGTCACGTTTCTGTCAGCGTTGGAATTTGTCTTGTCAACGCTGAAATTACCCTTGTCAGCGTTGAACCTAGGGTTTGCTACAGAAACCCATTGCCTATTCGACCAGGTGTTTGTCTTTTGAAATGGTCTTTGTATATGAGTGTTAGACCTTCTAGTGAAGAATGGGGCAGGTCTAACAACTTGTGGACTTTGCTCCACACAAGGTTTGGGTCTGACAACGTCTGACTTCCTAACAACGTTGACTTTGTTCCTGTCAGCGCTAAATTTGTTCCTGTCAGCGCTGACTTTGGGAGCGTTGACACACTTATATGCCAAGTGTGAAAAGCTACCACAAGTGTAACAAGCTTTTCTAGACACAACCCTAGGTCTAGAAGAGAAGAAGCCTGTTCCATTATTGCTAACTTGGCTCTTGGGTGACCTAGTATTCCCATACATCTCTGCATACTTAATGCTAGGTTTACTAACAGTGTTTGAGCCTAGGTCAACAGCTTTACCAGTGATTGGGTTTGTAACTTTAATGGGAGTTGACTTATTGGGACTTTCATATAGCAAGCCGCCCTTAACAAATAATGTAGGGTTAGCTTTCTTCCATTCATTCAGGTCAGTCAACTTTTGATGATACTCTTCAACTGGGGTGACAACTCTTGGTGGGGGAATGAATTCTTCCTCTTGGAGTTCTAGCAAACCAGTCCAAGATAGGTCATTTTGTTGGACACCATAGAAGTCACCAGCTGGTGGTGGAACCATAGAGTAGTCTTTCATCCCAATCCCAGTCATGTCCTTAGGATCCCTTTGTTTTCCCACACATTCTCCTAGGGTTTATGTTGCCTTATCAAATCTCTGGATTTTAAGGCCAACATTGTCTTTGTTTTTAATGGCTTCATCTAATTTAGCCTGTAACTCACCATTAACCCTTTCCATAATGTTTCTAATATCCATACTAGCATTTAACTCATGTTTTAAGATATTTATTTTATCTTTTAAGTCAAATTCCATTTTCTTGTATTCAGAAATTGTCTTCTCAGTTTGAGTGAGAGCTAGTTGGTAATTAGACAGTTTGCACTTTTCAGTACTCACATCACTTAATAATCTTAACACCTCTTTGTTAAGTTTCTCAGTGTTTAACCTACAACCTTTACTACAAAAAGCATCATTGTATACCTCATTATCCGATGAAGAGGAGGAGTGTGCCATGAAAGCATATTCAACATGCTCTTCTTCTTCAATTTCAGCAACCAAAGCTTTATCCTCTTCCACATCCTTAACTAGATAGCTCCAATCCCATCCCATACCATCAATTCCTTGAACTGCAACCATGGCTTTAGGATCCTGAGCTTTAACAATTTGACTTGAGGGTTTACCAGCATCAGATCTTCTAGGAGATCTGCATTCCCTCATGAAGTGCCCCATACGATGACAGTTGTAGCACTCAACTTTGGATTTATCAAATCCAGCTGTGTCTTTTGCATTGAAGGTCATCTTCTTCTTAAACCTTCTGTTCCACCTGTTTGCTCTTATACTAGCAAGAGCCATGTTCCACTTAATGTCCATTTCTTCCAAGTGCTCATCACTTATCTGTTCAAGGTCCTCATATGTAATCACTGAACCATTGGGCAAAGAAGCAATATAAGCACATACAGTATCCAAATTCAAACCAGCAGGTTTAAATCTTGGTGAGTCACTTTTGAATGTGTCAGCGTCTGAAAAGGAGATGTTGACAAGACTTGTTCCAGCGCTGACACATGATGATCCAGTAACTGGATGCATGTAAGAGTCCTTCTGATTGAATTGACCTTCACTATGAGAGAAGAAGGCCATGTTACTGTTGGTAGACTTGCTTCCATGCTCTAAAAGAGTTTCATCTTCCAACAGCCTTAGTTTGTTGTAGATGTCATCAAACGTGGAACTTCTGTAAGTATTATTGGCAAGAATAGATCTTGCCTCAATCTTCCACGCCTCATCAAGACTTTTAAGAAAGGTAGCATTAATGTCAACATCACCAAGTTGTGTCCCCATGAAGGACAATTTGCTTGTAATGTCAAGCAATCTGCTTCTCACACTACTCAGCTTCTCATTGGGTTGAGCTTTGAAAACAGCATACTCATGCATGAGTTGTTTCTTCTTTTCTTCCCTGGTATCTGCATTGCCACCATATGCAACTTCAAGAGCTGCCCAAAGGTCTTTAGCAGAATCATAACCTATGTATTTATGCTGGTTCTCTTGTCCCAAAGAGACTTTCAGAACATTTAGGGTTTTCATATCAACCCTTTTCTTTGCTATGTCTTTAGCAGACACAACTCTACCATCTTTAGGTTTTTCTTTCTTATCTTCTTCAGAACATCCAGCAACAACTGATCTTTGAGAAATAGCATCAACAATCTTTTGGGCTTTATCGAATGTGTTTCCATATTCAATGATCTCCCAGAGTGTAGATCCCTAGATATTGCTCAAAGTTGAATTTCCATAATTCAAAGTTGGTTGCATCAAGCATGGGAATATTGATGTTTAGTAAAGGTGAGGAAGAGGTTATTTCTGAAGTTGACATGATGTTGTTAGGGTTTTTGAGAAAATTAGGGTTTTGGTGATTTTTAGGGTTCTTGTGTTCTTTAAGATCAAAAGTTCCTCAACAAGCTCTGATACCACTTGTTGATCCCAAACTTAGATCGATTTAGCTTTATGTATACGAGATTAGATCAAGTAATACACTTAGAGAAACCTTTGTATATGTTTATGACAATCTAAGTGTTATGCGGAATTAACACTTAAACAAGAACACAATGATATAAACAAACTTTCACTTTGATTAATGATATCAAACTTGCTTACAATGAAACTAGTTTACGAATGAAAACTTATATGAAACATTAACCTAAAGGTCTTCTTTTATAGACATAAGAAACCTTGTACAATAATCTACGTATCAGCTATTCTAGGTAAAGATAAATATAGAAAATACATTGTTGTTCCTATCTTTACTAGAAGTAATCTAGAATACAATAAACGCGTAGAGTATATCTTCCCATCAGTGCTTGTCTTCAATGTAACAACGCTTGACTTTATCTTGTCAACGCTTGAGCTGTCAGCGTTTGTTTTGCTCCTGTCAACGCTTGTTTTACTCTTGTTAGCGCTCAAGTAGATTGGCTATAATTTATTCCCAACAGAAATGACCAAAAGTGCGGCGAACAATCCAAAAAGTGCGGCGCACTTTTCTATAATTTTTGGAACGTTCTAGACGCGAAACTGTGCGGCACACCTTCCTAGTTGTGCGGCGCACATCTGACCCACCAAATGTGCGGCGCACATTTGAAAAAGTGCGGCGCACTTTTGCCCCGGTGAAAACTATAAATAGAGAGCAATCTCTCTCATTTCTCACACACTTCTCCATTCATTCCCCCATCTTCCACCATCATTCCTTAGTAGTTTAGGACGATTTTTGGGTCGAGTAGCATCACCCAAAGGGTTCGAAATATTTAGAATTATTAGCATATAGTTTCGTTTGGGAAAACTTGTAATCATCATTTGGATCATATAACTTTGGTATAATCTTGTATCCCTTTTATTATGATCAATTCTAGAATTATGATGAATGTTATTTTTGTTATTCCTTTGATTATGGAGTAATTGTCTTGTGTGTTTGGTTAAGTGTATATAGAATATGATTAGATTGTATTAGCTTCGCAGGGGCGAAGTGCGGCGCACAATTAGGTTTATGCGGCGCACTTTCTCCCTGGTTCGTGATTATAAGCGTGGTTGATTTGTTCTTGTACTTGATACTATTATGTTTGATCATTGTTATGTATTTGGTTCATTCATGATTATGATTAGTACTTATATGACTGAATGGATTCCATGTCATCTAGTAAATGAATCTCGGTATTCGCCTTTGTCGCGACTGGTGGAATAAAATACATAACAACTCTTGTATAATTTTGTTTAGTGCTTGAATTATTGAAACCAACATAAACCATTCTTAATGCTTTTGGTATAACATGATCTTTAGAAGGATTTCTTGTTATATTGATTAGATGTTGCATGTGCGACTAGTAATCCACATGTTGTCTTACCTTGTTTATGTGCATATAATTCATCTAAGCTATCTATCTTTTCTATGTTCTAGCCTTAACCAAACGCACCTTTGAATCATTGTTAGAAGCTTAAATCTTTAGAACTTGTGACACTCTAGAGATCATTGTTTTTACTTGTTAACAACAATCCCGTGGAACGACCTGGACTTACATTAAGACTATACTATACACGAAAGGGTATACTTGCTCGTGTTGTGTTTTTAGTCCCTTGTTTGGTAATCATCTAAAAATATAAATTTAAAACTCGCTTTCGCAACGTCAAATTTTTGGCCCTTCGTTTAGGACTTGCGAAACACACATCAATCTTCAATCACCAACCGTTAATCATGCATTTCATTCAATAATTTTCATTTTTATATCATCCTCTGTTCAACTTTATTTACAGATAGAAGACTGACGACCGGAAACTTACGACCGGAAACTTACGGTCGCTCAGCAGCAATCCTCTAAGGGAAACGGTCAGACCAACGATCGTTCTGGTTCAGATAGGCATGGTGGTAATGATAATTACCGTAACAATGCCAATAACTCGAAAAATAGCAGGTCCCTACATTTACCTTCTTTCATGATTAAATTGTCTTATGTTATGGTATTCTGACACTCCAGCGACTCATATTCAGGAACAATAGCAACAGCAGGGATCAGGACCGTAGAGGTTCACAGCCTAACCGTTCTACTTCATCTAGTAATTATCTAAACCTTCAATGCAATCATGCTTATGTTCCATGATCATGTCTCAAGCATGTAATCCTGAAACATGCTCTCAGCTAGCTAGGACGCCTGTTGGAGGGTTTACGCAACCTATCTGCCCTACTTGTTCGCGCATACATTATGGTGTTTGCCGCTGAGGTACTGGTGGTTGTTTCAAGTGTGGCCAGCCAGGCCATCAGTAGAAGGATTGTCGCCAAGGTGAGATAGAAGGCACCTCTGGACATGCCGCCTCCAAACCACTTCCTACTTCAGGTCGCGTGTTCACTGCTACTAGAGATCAGGCGAACAAGACTTCAGGTACCATCACTGGGAATCTCTTTATAAATGGTTTGGCAGCATGCGTTCTGTTTGATACTTGAGCGACTCATTCAGTCATATCCACTACTCTTGCTATACGTGTTAGGATTTCCCTTATGTCATTAGAAAATGCCTTAAGCATTTCTACGCCACTTAGGGACTCTATACAAATCAACCAGGTGTACAGAGATCTTCCCCTAGAATTTGATGATAAAATCTACAGAGTTGACACACTTCCTTTGGACATGTATGATTTTGACTTGATATTGGGCATGGATTGTTTACCCAAACACCAGGCAACGATAGAGTGCCACACTTATCGGGTTATCTTCGGTGATGTTAAATCTCCATAGTACATACACCATGGTTTTCTACCAGGGAGGTCTGTACAAATTATTTCATCCATGGAGGCGCGTGCATTACTAACACACGGCTGTCAGGGCTTCAAAGCCAACATTCATGACATATTGTCGAGTCTCCATCGATCCAAGATCAGCCTATTATGTCAGAATATCCTGACGTATTTCCTGATGAACTTCCGGGTATACCACCTGTTCGTGAAGTTGATTTTGGAAATGAGCTCATTCCAGGTGCAGATCCAATTTCTAAGGCTCCTTACCGCATGGCTCCCATAGATCTTAAGGAATTAAAAGATCATCTGCAGGAACTTCTGGAGCGAGGTTTCATCCGTTCTAGTGCATCGCCATGGGGTGCATCGATACTATTCGTGAAAAAGAAAGACGGCAACATGCGGTTGTGTATAGACTATCGTGAGCTGAACAAGATCACGATCAGGAATCGTTATCCTTTTCCGCGTATTGGTGACCTGTTTGATCAACTTCAGGGCGCCAAGTATTTCTCCAATATCGACCTGAGGTCCGGCTACCATTAGTTACGGGTTAAAGTGCAGGATATCTCTAAGACTGCTTTCGGTACACGTTATGGGCACTACGAGTTCGTAGTCATGCCATTCGGACTCACAAATGCTCCAACAGTCTTCATGGATTTGATGAACCGTGTCTTCCGTGTTTCTGGACAAATTCGTTATCATTTTCATTGATGACATCCTGATTTTGTTCAAATACAAGGAGGAACATGAGGAACACCTTCGTACAGTCTTGCAGATTCTTCGTCAAAAGCAGCTGTATGCCAAGTTCTCCAAGTGTGAGTTCTGGTTAAGCAAGGGGGAATTTTTGGGCCATATTGTATCTGCAGAGGGGATCACCATGGATCCTTCAAAGGTTGAAGCTATCACTAAATAACCGAGACCTACATCTTCAACAGAGTTCGTAAGTTTTCTGGGTTTAGCTGGCTACTACCGCAGGTTTGTAGAGAACTTTTCACGGTTAGCCTTACCTTTGACTAAGCTGATGAGGAAAGGAGAGAAATTCGTCTGGACTGAAGAACGAGAGAAGAGCTTTGAAGATCTTAAGCAGAAGTTAGTGACTGCACCGATTCTTACTCTCCCATCTGGTACATATGGATTTCAGATCTATAGTGATGCTTTAGGAAAGGGTCTAGGTTGTGTTCTCATGCAACATGGGAAGGTTATTGCATACGTATCACATCAGCTTAAACCTTATTAAGAAAACTATCCTACTCATGATTTGGACCTTGTAGCAGTTGTTTTCGCATTGAAGATCTGGAGGTATTATTTGTATGGTGAATCATGTGACATCTTCATAGATCACAAGAGTCTCAAGTACATTTTCATCCAGAAGGAACTAAACATGAGACATAGAAGATGGTTAGAGCTACTGAAGGATTACGACACCAACATTCAGTACTGTTAGGACCATTGTAATAGTTAAATGTAATAGGTAGACTAGGAGGTATGTAGTTCCTCCTGGTCCTAGTAGTAGTAGGAGCAAGTCCTGCTCCTGGTCCTAGTCGAAGTTAAACTTTATTATTTACTTAATATTCTGTTAGGATATGCATGAGATATGTTAGGAAAGGATATGCATATCAGTTTTACACGTTTTCTTTAATTCTGTATTAGGGTTTCCTTGTAGTATAAAAGGAACCTTAGGCAGAAGGGTTATTGACACCTTCAAAAAACATAGTTCTAGTCATTATCAATATTAGAAATCCTTAGAAAGGATCAAGTCTTTATAGTTATTCTGTTCTTCTTGATTATATTTATATTCTACATTCATATTATGTATAGAGTCTCTTTGTGATTTGACTTGTGATTACAGAAGTCATTCACCGGTCCTGACAGGCTGTAAGATCTACATCTAGTAGACCCAACAAGTGGTATTAGAGCCTGGGAGGGTCTCTATACAAGAAGAATCAAGTTTTCTTATTACTGACTTTTTTTTATCATGTATGCCTTAACTTCTACTCAAACAGGAGAAGACAGCACTCCTAAAATTGTGCAACCTCAGCAGATCCTTGCTACGGTCTCAAACCCGAATGGTAAATTCCCTCTTCTGAAAAAGGGTGAATATGAAAACTGGGCAATGAAGATGGAATGGTGGATCACCAATACTGATCAAGATCTTTGGAAGATCATTCTGAATGGGAACAACAGGAAGCTTACTGGAAGAGACAAGAATGGTAATATTACCCTTCTTGACCCTAAATCTCATGAAGAAATCATAGCTATTCAGAAGGAGGTCAAAGCAAAAACGATTTTGCTTCAATCTCTTCTTGAAGATCACATGGGTGACTTCTACCATTTGGATGATGCCAGAGAGATCTGGAATGGCATAAAAGCAAGGTTTGGTGGCAATGAGGAGTCAAAGAAAATGCGAAGATCCATGCTGAGAGATGAATTCACAGAATTCAAAATCTCAGAAACTGAAGGTCTACATCAAGGGTATGATAGGTTCCAGAAGATATTGAGCCAGTTGAATCAACTTCGGTCAAAGCCTGATGATGGTGATATTAATGCAAGTTTTCTTAAAGCCTTACCCTACTTATGGAATCAGGTGGTGATCTCTCTCAAAGCCAAAGGTGGGCTTGACTATCTCAACTTTGATGATCTGTTTCATAGGCTCAGAACTTTCGAACCTCATGTGAGAGGATTTTCGAGTGACTCTTTTTCCACTCCTGCTAACTCCGCCTTTGTGAGTTCTATGGCATCCAGTCCCATGTCATATGCAAGTAGCCCATGCAATACTGTGTCCTCTCAGCACACTCTTCAGCATACTTCTGCTCCTGATCCTACTGCCAAGACTGGTAGTATGGTAGAAGCCGTTCTTCATTCTTTTGTGGCTGATGTAAATGATGAACAGCAACTTGCTTTTGATGACTTCAAACAGGTCGATAAGCTTGACCTGGATGAAATGAATCTTAAATGGAAGATGGCCATGCTCACTCTTAGGGTTCACAAGTTTGAGAAGAAAGCTGGACGGAAATTTAATTACAACCCTCGGGAGCCAGCAAGATTCGACAGAAGCAAGGTTTGATGCTATAACTGCCAGCAACAAGGTCACTTTGCAAGGGAGTGCCCTAGCAAGAATGATCAGGAGAAGAGCAGGTACTCCGCTTTCAAGGTTCAGGAGATAAAAGATGACAAGAAGGCATTGGTATCTGTTGACTCTATGGTCAACTGGAATGATCATCAGGCTTCTACTCTGGAATCAGCTGAGTCCTCCACTGACGTGTTTGCAATGATTGCTGGGAACCTCTCTGATGCAGAAGAAGCAGACGAGTTTGCTCTTATGGGCATCTCACCTCAGGTACAACATTGTCCTCTTGGTTGTCATGATAAATACTCAGAATTGTTGTCCCAATTTAATGAAGTAAATGATCAAAATGATAAGTATTTTTTAGAGGTTCAAGCCTATAAGGCTTCATTAAACACATTGGAACAACAAAAGAGGTGGTTACAAGATACTCAACGTGCGTATGAGGATAAAATCAGGATACTAAGCATCGATTTAGAAAACACGACAAATATGATTAAATATACAGAAACAGTAAGAGATGCTAGTATCAAAGAAAAAGAGGAGATGCAAGGAAAATTAGATGCTACAATGCTAAGATTTGAAAAATGGCAAAAGGCACCTAAAAATCTTTCGAAATTAATTGATAGTAGCATGTCTGGTAGAACTAAAAGAGGCTTAGGATTTGAAAAATATATTGATTCAGAAGATGTATTTGATTTATCTTTTTCAAGTGTATTTGATGCCGACAAAGAGGATGAGAGAAAACCTAGTTACAATAGGTTTAAACCAGCAGCAGAAATGCATGTTGTCCCTCCTCCTCTCACAGGAACTTTTATGCCCACTTCATGGCATAATGACTTGGATGGATCACAGATGCATGAGTCCCCAACAAGTTCTACTAATACTAATGACTTTGTCTCATGTACTTTCAGTGACAAAGCCAGTGACTCTGCATCTAGTGGTTCAAGTGAAGAGTCAAGACCTACAAGTTCCAAGTTGAATGAACATGCTGCTACTGGTGCTAGGAAGTGTGAAGAAAGAGTTGCTGTTATGTCAAGTGTGTCTGGTCCTAGTTTATTGAGTCCTAGGAAGAATGTTTCTCCTAGAATTGTGTGTAATAAAGTAGGCAGTATGAAACAATCTCATTTTAATAAAAGGTCTTTCAAAACATGTTTTGTTTGTGGCAGTGCCTTTCATTTAATTAAAGATTGTGATTATTATGACACACATGCTTCTGTTAATCATGCTTTGTCTGCTCCTGGTCCACCAGGAGCTGCCCCATATGCTACTAGAAGACTTAATCCTAGTGCTCAATCGTTTTCTTCTTCTAGAAGGACCTCTCCTTTAGCTTCTGATCATTGGAGAAATATCAGATTCCAAACTACCAGTAATTATTTTCAAAATTTTAATCCAATCTATCCACATAATTTGGACCACACGTATTTTGGTTTGGGAAATTTGGGAACTGCTGTTAAGCCCTCAGTAGGTTGTTCTTCGTCAAATAATAATACCCATATGATGCATAGGCAACCAAGGAACAACGGTGGATCTCATCAATCTTCTTGGCACTCTTCTAAAGATCCACAAGGCAGGCTCAAACCTGAAAAGGTTTGGGTCCCCTTACGACACTAACTTTTGCATTGTTTTTATCCTGTTGTTGTAGGTTACTCCATACCAGGATCCTAGTCTAGGCATTGTTGATAGTGGTTGCTCCAGGAGCATGACTGGCAATAAAAGTCTTCCCTCTAACTTTGTACCATTTCATGGAGGCAAGGTCCATTTTGGTGGGGGTGAAGGCAGAATCACTGGCAAAGGAACAATTAAGACGCCAAATCTAAATTTTGAGCAGGTCTACTACGTGGAAGCACTTCAGCATTTCAACTTGATCTCTGTCTCTCAGATTTGTGACAAGAAGCAGTTTGTTCTCTTCACCGATACTGATGCACTTGTGCTCTCCAAAGACTTTCAGCTTCCGGATGACTCACAAGTTCTCCTCAGAATCCCTAGAAGACACAATCTCTATAGTATCAAGCTGAATGAAGTCAATCCTACTGGTCAGCTAGCATGTCTAGTTGCTAAGGCCTCAGAAGATGAAGCCACTCAATGGCATAGAAGGATGGGGCATGTGAATGTCAAGACCATTCACAAACTTGCAAATCTAAACCTGGTCTCTGGTTTACCTCCCAAGTCGTTTAGAAATGATATAAATTGTGTTGCCTGCAGCAAAGGCAAACAGCACAAAGCATCCTTCAAGGCCATTACTGCTCTTAGTCTTATTACTGAACCATTGCAGCTACTACACATGGATTTATTTGGTCCTACCTCCATTAGAAGCATTGACCACAAGCAATTCTGTCTGGTGGTAACTGATGGTTATAGCAGGTTTTCGTGGGTGTTCTTCATGGCTGCCAAGAGTGAGACCTACTCAATCCTTAGAGATTTTCTTACCCTAATTGAGAACCAGTTGACCAAGAAGGTTAAAGGTATTCGTTGCGACAATGGAACCGAGTTAAAAAATAAAGACCTCATAGCACTTTGTAATGCTAAGGGCATCAGTGCAGCAAGGACTCCTCAACAGAATGGCGTGGCAGAACGAAAGAATAGGACACTAATAGAAGCAGCAAGAACTATGCTTGCCGATTCCAAGCTTCCAACCATGTTCTGGACAGAAGCTGTTAATACTGCAAGTTACGTTTTGAATAGGGTTTCTATTACCAATCCTCACAAGAAGACTCCTTATGAGCTTCTAACAGGCAAAGTTCCAAATATTGCTCATTTGAAGCCGTTTGGGTGTCCAGTCACCATTCTGAACACTAGTGATTATTTGGGGAAGTTTGATGGCAATGCAGATGAAGGTCACTTAGTGGGATATTCAGCTCATTCTCGGGCTTATCGTGTCTACAATCTCCAGGCCAAGCGGATCATTGAAACTATAAATCTCAGGTATTTTGAAGAGAAGTCAAACATCCAAGGCAAGGGTCCTGAATGGTATTTTGATCTTGACTATCTTAGTGATTCGTTAGGATATTTTCGTTTCAAAACTAACCATGATGCAGGACCACAAGTGTTTGCAACTTCTAGTACCGGTGTTCCTTCTAATCTTTCTGATTCAGATGATGAGGATGACATTTTTGTGGTTCCATCCTACTCCACCACTGTCTCTCCTACTCCTCCTAGTGATGCAACTCCATTGGATGTACAGGATTCCCAAGTAGCTCTTGACACTCTACTCAAACAACAACAAGAAGCTACTACAACAGCTGATCAAGGCGGTTTTGAGTTTCCCTTGAATGCTCCTACTGACAAAGCTGCTCCTGGTACCCCAGCTTCTGCTCCTAGTACTAGCTTATCCTCTACTGGTACTCCGGCTAGTGAGTCTGCTTCCAATACTCGTTTCTCCAGTCCTACTGATTTGGGGAACCATCAAAAGAAGGCTTCTACCAAGCTGGATGATATTCATAAACAACCGGTAGATGGGATTTTCAACACTGCTTCATATGATGCTGACTTTGTTGGTGATCTCAATAACTTGGCACCAGAAGTGGAAGTTTCTTCCAATCCAGTCTTGCAATCACACAAAGATCATCCTACCACTCAAATCATTGGAGATCCTGGTTCTACTGTCAAGACACGCAGAATGCAGAAGAAGGCCTCGTCTGATCATCATGCTCTTGTGAGCTATATTGAAGATCAAAAGCGTAATAATCATCCGGACTTTCAACACTGTTTGTTTGCTTGTTTTCTTTCACAGGTGGAACCTAGGTCGGTTTCTCATGCTCTTGAGGATCAAAGTTGGGTGGAGGCTATGCAGGAGGAAATGCAGCAATTCTTGTTTCAGAATGTTTGGGTTCTGGTTGACTTACCAGATGGAAAGACAGCTATCAATACCAAATGGATTCTAAAGAACAAGAAGGATGCACGGGGAATTGTCGTGAGGAATAAAGCTAGGCTTGTTGCACAAGGCCACACTCAAATTGAGGGCATTGACTACACTGAAGTTTTTGCTCCGGTTGCAAGGATAGAGGCCATTCGTCTGTTTTTGGCTTTTGCTTCTTATGTGGGCTTTACGGTGTTTCAAATGGATGTCAAGAGTGCATTTCTCTATGGCAAAATTGATGAGGAAGTGTATGTCACTCAACCTAAGGGCTTTGTAGATCCACTTCATCCCAAGAAAGTTTACAAGGTGGTCAAGGCTCTTTATGGATTACATCAGGCTCCTAGACCTTGGTATGAACGTCTTTCCACTTTCTTGTTGAAGAATGGCTATAGGAGGGGTACTATTGACAAAACACTATTTCTTCGGAGGAATACCAAGGACATTATCCTTGTTCAGGTTTATGTGGACGACATTATCTTTGGTTCTACTAGGAAGGAATGGTGTGATGAGTTTGAACACTTGATGAAAGGCGAATTTCAGATGAGTTCAATGGGAGAACTTTCTTTCTTCCTTGGTCTTCAGGTCAAGCAACAATTGAATAGGATTTTCATCAGTCAAGATAAATATGTTCATGAGATTCTTCAGAAGTTTGACATGGATCCTCTTAGACAAGCAGCGACTCCTTATGAAGTTGCTAAAATCAAACTTAAGAATGAGCCAGACCCCCCGGTCAATGTTCACATGTACAGGTCTATGATTGGCTCCCTCATGTATTTGACTGCATCACGTCCGGATATCATGTTTGCAGTAAGTGCGTGTTCTCGACACCAGGTGACTCCAACGGTTTCGAACTTAAATGCAGTGAAGAAGATTTTCAAGTATATCAAGGCTCAACCTAAACTGGGCCTATGGTATCCTAGAGAATCACCTTTTGTTCTAGAAGCCTATAGTGATAGTGACTATGCTGGTGCTAATAATGACAGGAAGTCTACTACTGGTGGTTGTCAATTTTTGGGTCGTCGACTTATTTCATGGCAATGCAAGAAACAGACAATAGTAGCTACTTCTTCAACATAAGCTGAATACGTTGCTGCTGCTAGTTGTTGTGGACAAGTTTTGTGGATCCAAAATCAGATGTTGGATTATGGTTTCAATTTTATGAACACCAAAATCTTTATTGACAATCAAAGCACTATTTGCATTGTGAAGAATCCTGTTTTTCATCAGCGAACGAAGCATATTGAAATACGGCATCATTTTATACGGGATGCCAATGAGAAGAAGCTGATTCAGGTTCTTAAGGTTCATACGGATGATAATGTTGCTGATTTGCTGACTAAAGCATTTGATGGTCCTCGGTTTAACCACTTGGTGGTTCATATTGGGATGGTCAATCCTTGAGGTCTAGGATTGAGGGGAGGCTAAGCCTAAGGGGAGGCTTTGTGTACATATTCTTAGGACAGACTAACGTATTGATAGATTTTAACAACATATTTTATTGGTTCTGGTAGTGTGTGGTACTTCTGGTGAAGGATTTTGCTCACTTCTGGTGGATATGGTCTTGCATGACTGGCTTCTGGTCCTCCTTGGTTAGCTTCTAGTCATACTTGGTTGGCTTCTGATGGTTCAAAATCCTTCCTTGTCAAGTGGTGATTGGCTCCTGGTACTGGTCTGGGACACTGTTCATTCCTTTTGTCCTTTGTTAATCACGTTTTGCTCCTGGTCTGATCATTGTCATTCACCAGTCCTGACAGGCTGCAAGATCTACATCTAGTAGACCCAACAAGTACCATCCTGGTAAGGCGAATGTGGTGGCAGATGCTCTAAGCAGAAGGTCGGGTATGATTGCTGGCATCTAGATTGCAAAGGAGATCATCTGTGACCTAGAGATGATTGATATCAAGTTTTATGTACGAGGACAACATGGTTACTGGGCGAATCTTAGAGTGGAACCAGACTTACATCTAGGATCAAGGAAGCTCAGAAGGACGATGGTGAGATTTGGGCTATCATTCAGAACCTTGATCAGCAGACGGAGTTTCGTGTTGATGATGACGGTATCTTATAGCAGGGCACTAGACTAGTTGTTCCTAATGACTCTACACTCAGTGAAGTTGTGCTGACTAAAGCTCACAACTCTCCATTTACTATACATCCTGGTTCCACCAAGATGTACCACGACATCAAGTAGCATTTCTGGTGGAGTGATATGAAGTAGGATGTTGCCACTTTCGTTTCTAAATGTATGATCTGCCAGCAGGTTAAGATCTAACAACAGAGAGCTAGTGGTTTACTACAACCACTGGATATTCTAGAATGGAAGTGGGACAAAATTTACATGGATTTTGTTACCGGTCTTTCAGTGACTCAAAGGAAACACGACGCCATCTGGGTTATTGTTGATAGATTGACCAAATCAGCTCATTTTCTGCCAATCCACAAGGAGCATCCGGTCAGCAAACTGGCAGACACTTTTTCAGAAGGATATCATGAGACTGCATGGTACTCCATCAGAAATCATCTCTGAAAGAGATCCCCGTTTCACGTCACGTTTTTGGCAGAATCTGCATAAATCTTGGGGCACCAGACTTAAGCTCACCACTGCCTTTCATCCTCAAACCGACGGACAGTCATAGCGTACCATTCAAACATTGGAGGACATGTTGCGGGCGTGTGCTCTAGAATGGACATGAAGCTGGGATGATTATATCTAGTGGAGTTTGCATACAACAACAGTTGGCACGCTAGCATCGAGTGTGCACCGTTTGAGATGTTGTATGGTAGGAAGTGTCGCGCCCCAATCTGCTGGGATCATGTGGGAGAACGACTGATTGAGGGTCCAGAGATGATTGAGTTAACTAATGAAAAGGTCGTTGTCGCCAAGGCGAAGCTTTAGGAGGCTCGTGCTCGCCAGAAGAGTTATGCTGATAAGCGTGTTAGGGATGTATCTTTCAACGTAGGTGATCACGCTTTCCTAAAGGTATCATCGGCACGAGAAGTTAAGCGTTTTGGAATCAGAGGGAAGCTCATTTCCCGCTTCAGCGGACCGTTCGACATCATATAACGCGTTGGTAAAGTGTCATATCGTTTAGCGTTACCGCCTCAGCTATCACACGTTCACAACGTGTTCCATGTGTCCTTAATCAGAGGATACAACTATCATCCCGTTCATGTTGTTCAGTATCCGCTTGATCAGATTCGAAAGGAACTTTCATATGTCGAAGAACCTGAGAGAGTTCTTGAACGACAATATCGTGTCATGCGGAGGAAGACGATCCCTTTCGTCAAAATCCTCTGGAGGGATCATCCTGAGCGGGAAGCCACTTGGGAAACGGAGGAGTCTATACGGACTTCTTACCCTCATTTCCAGTTCTGATTCGGGTATTTTTCTTTCAGATTATGTTTTCTCCAATTCGAGGACGAATTGTTCTTTTAGAGGGGAAGAGTTGTAAAACCGGTATTAAAATACCATGAACAATAAACGTGAACAGTGAATACACGAAAATACGATAAAATTAAAACTTTCCATTTATAATATATTACACGTGTCACGATATTAAGTAACATGTATTTATGTATATTATAAATGTGACGTATTCACAATATATTAATTCACGATAATTAAAACACGAACGTACACGTGTATTTAACTTAACTAGGAAAGCTACGGGTTTTCCTTGTGGGCTTCATGTTGGCCGCGGCTAGAGAGCAAGATAAATGAAAAGATGGGCTTTTTGGCCCATGACCCATTACAAATCCCATAACAAGTAAAACACATATAGTTTTTATCATAATTTAGGCTACAGAAAAAATCAAGAAACCCTTGCCTCCTCTCTCTTGCCGCCGGGTAGCATCAACACCAAAGGGGTGTTCGGGTCAATTTCGATCTTTAATTTTGTGTGTACATGTTCGTGATCATAAAACTTTTTCTTCCACGCATTTGGTAATTGTTTTAACCCTTTTTTAATTCTTTTTATGAATTCATGTAATTAATCTTAAAAACAATCAAGTAAAACATGTAAGATTAATTAAAGCATGATGAAGGGTTGTTTGGTGTTGGTTTTTGTTCGGCCGAGACCCAAACCAAGAGCCCCAGGCTCTCGATGGTGTTTGTTTCGCCCAGCCGAGACCTTAAGGTCTCGGTGTGGGGTTGTTTTGGCTCGGACGTAGGACAAGGGAAACTCCAACCTCGAGTCGGGGTGGGTTTTTGGTTTAGTTTTGGGCTAACCGATACCACTAGGGTCTCAGTGTGGCTCGAGTTAACAAGAACAGTGGGAACCGGCCTCAGCCGGGGTGAACCGGGCTCGGCAGTGGGAACCGAAGGCCACCAGTGGAAATGGGCTAGCCGGTCTAGCCACTGGTGGGGCTGCGGTTGATGTTCAGCCACCGGCTATGTGGTGTCGGCTAGGCGATTTTTGGGCTCGGGCTAATTATAAAATTACGGGTTCGGGAAATTATTAAAATCAAAAAATTTATTTAATTAAATTATTTTCTTGATCATTTAATTTAATTAAATATAGGACTTAGGTAAAAATATTAAAATTAATATTTCATGATTAACCTAGTATTTAACTTAGCCTAATTTAATTAAACATGTATTTTAATTAAATTCTTATAATCTATAGTTTATTAAATTAACCAAGTTACTTATTTAATAAGAGATAATACTTAATCCAGGACTTGTATTTTACTAATAAACTTTACCTTATATTTTTAATCCATCTTACTTCTAAATATGGAAACTTACTATTTTTGGAAACTTTCTATTTTTGGAAACTTACTATTTTAGGAAACCTGCTATTTTTAGAAGTTACTTAGTATTACAATACAAGTATTATAATCCTTATTACATGAATAATAAACTACATAATACAAGAATAACTACAGTTAACACTTAAAACAGTTAAAACATGACATAACAGGAATAACATGTATCTCAGACAACTCATACACGTCCCTATTCTTATGTAGTATTATCCATCAAGGCGGAGTAGGTTCTTCAGTATTTCCGTTACCTTCTACTGGACACAAGGTACGGATTTCTCATCCTTTAGTAAGGACAATCTCTTCCTTTATTAGGATTTCCCGTATGCAGCCACCTATTTTCCCAGTAGTTACATATTTAAATGCTTATGTTTTATTAGTTACCTTAGCCATATACATGCATGCCAGTTTCACCTAGTTATGGAGGTACCATAACCATAACACTTGAGGCACTAGTGTTATGACTTCACCACGGCAGAGTGATAGCTCGTGGTGTCCCTTTCAATTTATTTAGTTGTTGTTATTATATTATCATGTGGGGCGTATGGGTGCATCCTAGTTACATTGTCAGTCAGGATTTCATGGTGAATGTGGTGTGTGTCTTGCATCCTTCACAAGGAGACGATCCCTCCTACCCATTACCATATTAATTAGAGGCATCCCCTCTAATTGCATGACGAGGTCACCCCTCCAAGTATTCATGCACGTTGTTGACCTCATGAGCTATACTGGCTTTTAGTATATTAAACTAATAAAGATTTTCATAAGTAAACATAAGCTATGTTTTCAAAACTAAAACCAATAAACATGTTATACGTCTAGGTTTTCCAGGACTTATTCATTTCCGCTGCCTTTCATGCTTTATATGCTCTTTTATGCTTTCATTACTCTATGTTTCCATGCTTTATTGTATATCCGTGCACTGCGCGTTATGCTCAGCCATTTTTCATTTCCATGTTCCCAAACGGCAGGTACCCAAGGTCGCAAGTAGGATCTCAAGAGTATGTGCATTCGGATGGAAGCTATCCAGCCTTCTATATCTTATACATTTATCATACTTTATATTACTGTATTTCATGTTGGACATTGTTTAGTCATTTCCCTTTACAGTACTTAGAGAGGAAGGTACCACGGCGAAGGGTACCTCGTCGAGCCGACGTGGACCCTCGTCGTGGCTCGCCGTCCCACTTCGCCACACCCCCTGTTCACCGAAAGGATTTCGGTTTTGCGAAATATGAACGACGAGTAGATGTGGGCATTTCTTTTTCTTTTTTCTTTTTTCTTCACCTTTCTTCTTTCTTCTTTATTTTTTCTTTGTTAACTGTGGGTTTGTGTGTGGGTTTTGTGGTAACAGAGAAGAAGAAGAGAAGAAGAAGAAGAGAGAGAGGGGAGGTATTTGGTGGATAAGGTGAGGGGTTTTTTTTGTTTGGTGGATATGTTTTTTTAGTTATATTGTTTTTTTGGTTAATTTTTTTTATTTTTGTAATTTTTTAAGTTTTTTTAGTTTAGTTTTGTATTTTTATTTTCGTAATGTATTTTTATTTAAGTATATTTGTAGTTTTAATTTTAATAAAATAAAATTTAATTTGTATGAAAATGAAAAAAAGAAAAATAAAAGACAGTGGTAGGCCCAAGTGATGAGGGGTTGGGTGTGTTGTGAGTAGGGGTGGGAATCGGGTCGAGTTGGTCGGGTTCGGGTTATTCGGGTCGGGTCGAAGTCGGGTCAAGGCTAAAAATAGTTTACCCGAACCCGAATCGATTTGAACTCGGGTTAGTCGGGTTCGGGTCTATTCGGGTCGGGTCAGGTCTAATCGGGTTCGGGTCAACCCGAATTCGAGTAAATTATTAAAAAAACATATTTTTTACTTTTTTTAATACAATTTATATTAAATTTAAATTTTTAAAAAAAAAAAATCGAATTCGGGTTAGTCGGGTTGACCCGAACCCGAATTAGACATAAACATTATACCCGATGACCAACCCGATTTCGAATTCGGGTTAGTCGGGTTGACCCGACTAACCAAATTGAAATTTCAACCTGACTAACCCGGATTGAAATTTCAACCCGACTAACCCGACCCGAATAGGCTCGGGTCGGGTCAGAAAAAATGACACCCCTAGTTTTGAGTGAGGGGGTATTTTTGTTAGTTGTGTTGGTGTGATGTGTCGCTGAGTTGGCAGCTGACTAGGAAAAATTTTGAGGGGTTGCCTTGTTGTGACACCCTTGTCTCTTATATTTGCTTGTGTTGAGTTACTTGGACTACCGATGTTTGTTTCCGGCATTTCCATTTATGGTCATGATGTTTAGACATTTACCTTGCATGCTTTGATGACACACCATATATTTATGTGATATTCCATTTTACCAAATGGGGTGTTACACCTAAGATATCCTTCTTGTTTGCATCAGAGAAATCTAATAACATTTTTTTGCCACAACTTCTACGTTCTCACTTCGCGATGAAAATGATTATTACGTCTTGTCCACAATCCCCAAAGAATTATCATAAAAATTTTCCAGCATGTAGGAGAGGTGTCCAAAATGACTCGACAAAAATCCCCAATTGTACTAGTCCCGGGCGTGTGATATAACGTTTCGAAGCTACAACGATCCCATACATCCCTTGCTTTGGAGCACTTAAACAGTGTATGAAGTACGACCTCTTCGCGGTCGCCACAAACTGTACAAGAGGACGTTGTTATATGTAACCCCCTAGCTTGTAAATTGTTGATAGAAGGAATAAAGTTGTGCCAAGCTCGCCATATAAAAAATTTAACTTTATTAGGTACCTTTGCCTTCCACACAGCATGAGAGAACCTGATATCTTCATCAGAAATTTGTATCAGCTCTTGGGATGTTTCGAGTGCCAAAAGATAAGCCGATTTGCAAGAGAATTGTCCAGTAGAGCTGTTGTGCCAGTATAGCGTGTCAGGCCTTCGATCATTCGCAAAACAACATACAATTTTGTTGGAAATAACAGGAGGAAACAAAGATGTCAACTTTCTGAAATCCCAATCGTTACCTTCATTGTTAAGCAAGTCACGAACATAGGTTAGTGATGAGATGGCATTTGTACATGATCTCATCGTTCTTTTCGGGCTTTAAATGCATTAAAATGTAATAAAATACCATATATATGCTTGTATTTGTTTACTTGTGTGTTTTAGGTATGAATATCGTGAAAAAAGACAAAAGATCACAAGAAACAAGGAAAAACGGACACGAGAAACGAAGCCATACAAAGAACCGGGCCCTAGTTCATGATTTATCCAAGATTAACCCTTGAAGACTTGAAGATGTACAAGATTGATCCTCAAAATATGAAGAAATGACACTTAAAACCCTTGTATATTCATAATTACAAGTTTGGTCCCTTAAGTTTGTCAAAATTACAAAATGGTCCTTCAACTTTGAAGAAATGGCAAGATTAGTCCCTCATCAATTCTAATTTGTCAAATATGGTCCCTCATGAAGTCAAATATACTATGAAGACCTTCAAAGATGGGAAATGTCCAAGATCGGCCCTTGAAATATTCAAAAATGGCAAAACAAACCCTTAAAACCCTTATTACAAAGTTTTGTGCCAAAAATGTGAAGTTGAAAACTTAAATAACAAAGGAAAACGGGTTAGAAGGCTTAAAAACTTGTTTTACCACTTTTCCCAAAACAAAAGGACCATATCTGTCAATACCCAAAGTTTAAATGGCACAAACACGTAATAAGTGTGTAAACACTTATCCTTTTGCCACTAAAATCAAGTAAAAAACAAGACCTAATCATGTGTTTTACATCTTAAATGTCGGAATTACGCGTGGTTTTGTGTTTTGTATATTAAATAGGTACAAATGACCAAAAGAAGAGAAAACACGGGATTTCACGGTCAAATGTCGAAGAAAAGTCAAAGACAAGATCAAAAGACCTCAAGTGTGCCGAAAATCACGAAAACCGACAAAGCCGACTTAAATTTGAAGAAAAAGATCGAGGAAGCCAAAACCGAGTTCAACTTTAGAGGATTTAATCATTTGTCGAGCAAACGAGCCAAGTGGGACCCACAAATGTTATTGGGCTTGAAATTTTACCATTGGATGGGCCATGAATTGTCTTTGGGCCCTAAAGCCCAAATTAAGGGTTATATTTCTTTTGAACGGATGGGAGTAATGAAACTTGGGCCTTCAAAGCTCACAAACATTCGGTCAACTTTCCCATTGTACCAGTCAACCAAAATGTTATCCTTCACAAACACGTGTCTCCCACCCTACCTTAATAAAACTAAACGAATTTTACCTACATCTCACATTTTCATTTATCTCTCTCCGTTACTTCCTATGCCCCATCTATTCTTCTTCACCCCCCAACCCTAATAAAACCAGTAAAAAATAACTATTCACTAAAACCCTAATTGGGTTAAAAGGCTAATTGACATAGGGCTTTTAATCCCACGTGCTTTGCACGAGAAAGGGAATTAATTCCCCAAAGATTTCGGAAGATGAAGATGGACGGGAGAGCTACGTGGCTGTTTTTTATTGGAGGGAACACCTCAATCTATCCAATTCACCAATCAACATCCAAAGAAGAAACACAAACGAGCCACGAGGGCAATCCGTGGTTACATAAGTCCTCTCCACCGTTCGATTTAAGAGAGAGAAGAAGAGAAGAGATCAAGGGTTGTGATTCTTCACCGTGGTCACCAAGGAAGACTAGAAGGTTCGGGGATCCTTATAAAAACCCCCTCTCTCACATGTAATTTTTATGCTTTCTTTTATTTTTAATTTTTAGAAAATAGCTAATTAGGGTTTCAATATTGTAATTTCAAATTTTCAGTATTGTAATTTGTTTTAATTTAATGAAAAGTGAAGCTTCGTTTTAATTCTCATCTCATTTCCAGTTATTGTTTATTTTTTTTAATCTGTTAAAAACTTTTGGTTACTGTTCACGATTGGACTTCGGTTGGATTATATAAAAAATAAGAAAAATAGAGGAAAGTAAATTAAATCTCCCCACTGGAGGTTTATTAAAAAAAAGGAATTCGGTGCACTTGTTGAAATTGGTTCGAGAAGTATTGGTTTCGAATTAAGGTGGTGTTAGAAAAATTTGGTTTGAAGATGTTGATTTGTTGACGGTTGTTTGGCGTTTCGATTTCGGTTTGAGCTCGCTCAGCGCGACGCTACGTCTCAACGGTTTTCGCCAAATGGTTTGAATTTTCATTCTCTTTTAATTCTATTATTTAGTTTTAATTTAGTTTATGTTATTGTTTAAACCTGCTCATATTCACGAATGATTAAGGGTGTTTAAGTTTCTGATATATCTGCTTATTGTTATACAGTTTGTTAGATCGAGTTTTAGGCTTATTTTGTTCATTAAGTTTTGCTTATCTTACTACTTATTTAGCTTCTTTGATTCCTGCTATTTCATATTAGTCGTATATGCGTATGGTTTTAGCTTGAGTGGCTTATTTAAGGCTGTGTGGGATGTGGCTTATTTGATTCAAGCTTATTAGTTTCTGCTTATCTAGGTTTTGCTTATTTGAGTTGAGCTTATTTATTTGTTTGTTTTAGCTTATTATAAACTGCTAGTCTGGTATTTGATATCCTTTTTGCTTATTTGCCTGTTTTGTGTTGTACTTTGCTGATACAACCTCAGACCCAATTGGTCTGAGGGTTCATTCTGTCCAAAAAATAACAATCAGTTCCAAAAAGAAAAGGGTTATAAAATAATTAGCATAAATCGTCCACTCCAGGACTCGATCCCGTGACCTTTCGCATACAGACCAACGTCCCACCCAACTCCGCTGGGCTTCTTTTGTTTAATAGTTTACATTTAGTAATTAATATAGTATGTTTTAATTTTGGCAGATTTAATTAAATAGCTTAATCAAGTTTTTAGTTTAATTAGATTTTAATTAAAAAGTTTAATTTTCTTTTAATCAGTTTTTTTTATAAAAAGAAAAAGAAAAAAAAAATATTTATTTATTTCTTTAAATTAATTTAGGTTTTAAATAGTTTAAATAAAAGTCTTTTAAAAGTTTTCTTTAATTTTATTTTTCAAATTTATTTAGTTTAGTTTAAAAATAGATTTTAATTAAAAGTTTTTTTTTAAGTCACATTAAAATTAGTTTTATTTAAAAAGTTTTTAAGTTTTCTTTAGTTAAAATTTAATTTCAATTTAATAGTTTAAATAGTTAATTAAATTAGTTTTCATTTAATAAGTTTTAAATTAGTTTAAAAAATACCCAAAAAGAGGTTGTACCAAAAACGAATTAAGTTGAAACGTAAAACCGGAAATCAAATTCGAGTCGAATCGAGGAGAAAACGATAAATAATTTAAAGGACTAAAAATCCTAGTTTCAAATGGCGCCGCTGCCGCTTCGCTCGTACGATTGACGATTTTTTCGTGAAGACGTTTGGATTTTGGGATCCGTTCATCCTTTGAACGTTACATTTCTTGCACACAAAATCAAAAACACAAAAAAAATCAAAAACTTTAAAATACAAAAAAATTAAAAAAAAAACCACAAAGCAATTTCTTTCCTAAGAATTGCACCAAAAAAAATTAAAAAAATCCAAAAGTAATACGTTTTCCTAAACGTATTACACCAAAAATATTACGTATTATTGTTATTTTTCTTATTCGATTTCTTTCGTTTTTCTTGTGAATATATATTTTTCTAAAAAAAAATACAAAAAGATTTTTCATTTTACTATATTATATTACGTAGCACAATAAATTACCTACTTATCAAATAAGGCCTTAGTTGGGATTTCATCACCTAACTATTGTATTCGAATCCATAACGAGAAAAAAGGCAAAATAGATAAATACTAGTAAGACGTTTGAACTCAAAATATACAAACTATAAGGTGGGTATAAGGCGACGCGCTATAAAAAGCCGTCTAAGGAAAAAGGTTTTTAAGTGCTTTGTGCCACCTCGTTTCCCCGCTTGCTTGTGCGTATATTGAGAGGGACGACCGATTATTGGTTTGCCGACTCAATTAGTACTTAAGTATATATTTTTGTAACTTTTTCATATTGCTCATCGAGAGGGAAAATCCTTTTCCTCTCAAAGTCGACCGAGGTCACCTACCTCATTCCAAAGTTTTAATTGTATGCGCACTCGCGCGCGTACATATATACCGAGTGGTGTACCAAATACTTCTAATTCTTCCAAAAAGAAGAAGAAGAAAAACAAAAAGACCGTCATTCAAGCCGATCCCGAGAATCGAGCTTTCGACATAACGATGGCAACGGATAATCGACCAATGATTGAGATTCTTCAATCTCACGTTGAAGGAAACGATGATGCGATTGTGGTGCCGACCATTGGAGCAAACCATTTTGAACTTAAACCGGATTTTATTCGAATGGTTTCCGCTACACCATTTTTAGGTCGTACTAATGATGACCCACACGCTCATATCAAACGATTCATCCAATTAGCAAATACCGTCAAATACAATGGGGTGCCACAAGAGGCCGTTCGCCTACAACTTTTTCCTTTTTCCCTCGAGGGACAAGCCCGGATTTGGCTTGATAAGGAACCACCCCAAAGTATTATGACATGGATTGATTTAGAGACCAAGTTCATTAATTACTTTTTCCCACCATCACGGACCACGTCTTTAAGGAATGAAATAATCAATTTTGAGCAAAAATATGGGGAAACTTTTAGTGAGTCTTGGGATCGATTTAAAGAGCTTTTGAGAAAATGTCCACAACACGGTTTCACCAAAGTGCATCAAATAAATACGTTTTACAATGGTTTGACTCTAAATGACCAAGACTCACTTAATAGTGCCGCGGGGGGCAATATTCTTGTGAAAACCATGAACGAGGCTTGGGCCATTATTGAGAACAAGGCAAAAGTGCAAACCAAAAGTGTTAGGGCTAATATGGCAAGTGCTAGTACGAGTAATAATGAGGTGAATGATCAAATTAAGGAGCTTACTTCAAATGTGAAAACCCTTGCTCTAAGAACCGATGCCCTCACTACACATGTGCATGCCGTGAAAGATAATAGTGAAACGTGTGAGACTTGTGGTGGACCACATTCATATTTCAACTGTGACAAGGTTTATAATCAACAACAACAAGTTTGTGCTTTTAATGCTAATGAAAGGGTTCCATTTAAACCTAATGTTGATGTTAACCATTTGTCATACAATAGTACTAATTATTTGGCTCCCCCGGGTTTTGTAGCACCACAAAGACCACCCCCACCCGCCCAAAATACCCAATACCAAAATAGGAACCAAGGTCCTCAAATGGGTAATTTTCAAGGGAATGCTAATCAAGGGAATTTTAATGGTCAAAACCAAGGGTTTCAAAATAATAATCAAGGTTTTTACAATAACAACGGTTTTCAATCTCAAAATCAAGGTTTTCCTAATCAAGGGTTTAATCAAATGAACATGCAAAATCCTCAAATGGACTTGGTTTTACAAAAATTGACCGAACATGAGAAAATCATGCAAGCTATGCAAACATCTACTAGACAAATGCAAGAGTCCAATGATAAGAGATTTTTGACTATGTTGCAAACCCTTAGACCCCAAGGTGCCTTACCATCCAATACCGAGATTAACCCTCGTGCTAATGTGAGTGCTATCAATACTCGAAGTGGAGCCACTTTAGTGGGACCTTCCATCTCTTCGCCAATAAAGGAGAGACAAGGCCCGGAGGTCATAATGAGTAATCCTACTCCCCCTCCGGTAATTCCTCCCACTACCACTCCAAGTTCTAGTCCTCCATTGCCGAAAGAGCCTATTCCTACGGTTGTTCAAGAAGCGAGTCCTTCTCCTTCTCAACCTAAACCTAATATTCCTTATCCATCTAGGTTAGGCAAGACTAAAGTACTCAACAAAGATGACATTCATGTCTCTAATTTTTTGAAAATGATTTCCAATGTGAATGTTAACGTAAGCCTTATTGAAGCACTTGCTCAAATGCCAAAATTTGTCAAAATGTTTAAAGATTTGCTTAATAAGAAAGAAAAAATGGTTGAGCTCGTGAACACCCGTTTAAATGAGAATTGTTCCGCGGTTCTTCTCAAAGAGCTTCCCGAAAAGCTAGGAGATCCCGGACGATTCGTGTTACCTTGCTCGTTTCCTCAAATCGATGATTGTATGGCTTTAGCGGATCTCGGCGCTAGCATCAATCTTATGCCACTTTCGGTTTGGAAACAATTGTCATTACCCGACCTTGTACCGACTCGTATGACTTTAGAGTTAGCTAATCGAACTCTCGCATACCCCGTTGGTATTGCCGAAGACGTTTTTGTTAGAGTCGGTACATTTACTTTTCCCGTGGACTTTGTCGTCGTCGACTATGAGATGGATCCTCGTATTCCGTTAATACTTGGTAGACCATTCTTACGATCCGGAAGAGCCTTAGTTGATGTAGCCGAAGGGGAGTTAATTCTTAGGGTTAGGGATGAACAACAAGTTTTTAAAATGGGAAAAATCACAACAAAATCAAATGGAAAAGAATCGGTCAAAATGATTGATGTTCTTAATTATGATAATGATGAGATTTTTATTAATCCTTTTGGAATTGAAAAGTCTACTCAAAATGATTTTGTGATAAACTCATCCCTTCCCTTAGAGCCTCAACTTTTTGATACTCCCATTTATGACACCGATAGTGATGACACTCCTTCAAGTGATCACACTATCTTCGGCTTAGACGACTCGTCTTTTGACCCACCCACTTTTGACCCACCCATTTATGATCAACCAATCTTTGATACCTACGATGATGACACTTCTTTAAGTGATCTCATTAATTTTGATGACCCACCCCATGATTTTAATGCACCTCATATCTCTATGAGTGATTCTTCCATGGAGACTCCTTTTGACTTCTATACTCCAATTTTAGAGGTCATGACTATTGAGGAGGATCCTCCACTCTTAGAGATCATACCTACTTTAGAGGTTATTCCATTTGAGGAGGATTTAGATATCTTTCTAAATACCTATTTTCCTCATGAGGAAGAGTTTTCCTATGACTCCGACGATACTTATGTTTTCACATCAAGTTTGGAAGAGGATGACTTTCCCACTATGGATTTTGATGATATTTTGAGCTTCAATGTCAACACCTCTTGCTATTTTCCCATTAAAGAACCGGTGTTTGATCCGAGAATAGAGACTTTTGTGCTTTCATTGCCATACCACCTTACCCTTCCTAGTAAGAGACTTTTGCCTAAGGATACCCCACTTTTCTATGACTTGCGTACCACCTCGGGGTTTATTTCCTTTTGTGATGGAAGTTATGTGTTTGACCCGGGTGGATTTTCATGGGGTATGCCTTGTAGGACTTTGTTTCACCTTTATCATGGAGAGATTTTCCTCCCTTGGAAATCTCGGTTGTTCCATGATTTTCCCATTTGAATGATGACATTCGGGAAATCGAGTCGAGCTAGAGACTCGTGATTAAAAATCAAGCATCGTTTAACTAGGTTAGATTTTTACCCTTTTTCACCCATTTTCACCAATAAGTGTAGGGGGAGCCGTATAGGTTGTTTGTTTTGTGTGATTTGTGTAGGGACATGTGCTTTATGATCCACTTTTGGTACTTTTGACGAGAACCGTGTTCTCGTGTTTCCCGTGTACCCGGTTCCATCGATAAGTTTTTGCTATTGTGATTCAATCTTGTATATAAATAAAACATGAATAAATGTAATCACTTTAGTTGTCCTTTCCTTTGCTCGATTTTTAAACAACGTACTCAATGTCCTAAGTGTAGGGGAGTTTATTCTCCCACATGCTTAAACATTGAGGACAATGTTTATATTAAGTGTAGGGGGGATTTCTATCGAAATTTTAGTGGCCTTTTCCATGAATTTGACCACATTTTACCGGAAAATTTAAAATTTTTTTCAACGTTTTTCAAATTTTTGATCTATTTTGGCCTAGTAGTATTTTTATTTATTTTTCCTTTTATTGTCGCATCGAATAATTTCCATTTCAAGAATAAAGTCAAAAATGAAATAAATAAATAAAATGGTTTAACAAGTTTAGATGTCTTTGATATATTAGGCCCGTCGTGAATATTTTGACTCAACCCGAGTTTACTTATCCAAGTTTACTCTAGCTAGTATCCTTAACCATATGGACCTTAATTGGTTTATTAGGCTAAGCATCCACGAGTCTCATTCCTTGAGATTTTAAATTGTGGAGAACGAGAGATGATAGAGTTAATTATAAGTTTGGTATTCTTTCATTAACTTATGTGAGTTAGTTATGAGCTTTTTCTCCCATCACTTGTTAATAAATATAATTGCAATAAATAAGGTCGTACGATTTAAAAGGTTACTTAGCTTCTAGCACAAGATCGTTTAAAAGTTGCTCGGTATTAATTAGAGTTCATAGCCAAGGCATAACTTATTGAAGCGGGACGCGAAGATTGGCTTATCCAAAAAGGCCCTAACAAGGCATGAGGATACCCGAGTCCAAAAAGGCCCTAACAAGGCATGAGGATTCACTTTTTTCTAAAGATCCTAAGATGATGTGAAGATCATTAATCCAAATCAATATGAAGGATCAAGACACACGACGAGAAGCAATTACTCCCCTAAAGATAATGGAGAAGTCTATCCAAAAAGACCCTAACAAGGTATGAGGATAAATAGATCCAAGTCCGAAAAGGAGGCGGATCGTTGTATATCAAAATCCTAAATAAAGAAGAGGATAAATGAAGAAGTCGTGGTCAACGTTTGAAGCATCTTTCACTCCTTATGAAGATGTATACCAAAATGAAGAGAAGACCATAATTTCAAGATCGTCTCTCAAGATTTGAAGTTTGAAGTACAAGCCAAATATCGGTCCGAGAAAGGTCTCAAATCGTGAAACGAGTTATGCCAAGATATGAACTTTTTGAGGTTTCGAGAAGCAGTTTTAAAAGATTTTGTCCTTTAGCTAACTATTGATTAAATCGTCCTACTTTGTTTTCGGCCTAAATAAATTATCGAAATAAGTCAAAAATGCATCCTCGTGATCATTCAAGACAAAAATAAAATATAAGAGATACACCGTAGGAATAAGGGGGTCTAAGTGATTAACTAAACCACATGAGTAAGTGTTAGTAGTGCTAACTTGTAATAACAATGATCTCGTTTTTGAGCTTGGTATGGGGAACGTGAAACTTGAGGGTGATTAATATTTATGACACCAAAGCCCTAATCTAAGTCTTAGATTTCTTTACGAGTTTCTTCCATCAATAATTTCCAAGTTATTAAAAAGTTATTAATTTTTGTTTTTATCTTTCCGTCATAGTAATAATAGTATATCTTAATAAAGGCCGAGACGGATTAATTATGAGAAAAATGTAACCTTATGCTTTATAACTATGCATTGCATGGGGTCATTGCAATGGTCAAGTGTAGGGGATTTAATAAGTGTGTAAACACTTATCCTTTTGCCACTAAAATCAAGTAAAAAACAAGACCTAATCATGTGTTTTACATCTTAAATGTCGGAATTACGCGTGGTTTTGTGTTTTGTATATTAAATAGGTACAAATGACCAAAAGAAGAGAAAACACGGGATTTCACGGTCAAATGTCGAAGAAAAGTCAAAGACAAGATCAAAAGACCTCAAGTGTGCCGAAAATCACGAAAACCGACAAAGCCGACTTAAATTTGAAGAAAAAGATCGAGGAAGCCAAAACCGAGTTCAACTTTAGAGGATTTAATCATTTGTCAAGCAAACGAGCCAAGTGGGACCCACAAATGTTATTGGGCTTGAAAGTTTACCATTGGATGGGCCATGAATTGTCTTTGGGCCCTAAAGCCCAAATTAAGGGTTATATTTCTTTTGAACGGATGGGAGTAATGAAACTTGGGCCTTCAAAGCTCACAAACATTCGGTCAACTTTCCCATTGTACCAGTCAACCAAAATGTTATCCTTCACAAACACGTGTCTCCCACCCTACCTTAATAAAACTAAACAATTTTACCTACATCTCACATTTTCATTTATCTCTCTCCGTTACTTCCTATGCCCCATCTATTCTTCTTCACCCCCCAACCCTAATAAAACCAGTAAAAAATAACTATTCACTAAAACCCTAATTGGGTTAAAAGGCTAATTGACATAGGGCTTTTAATCCCACGTGCTTTGCACAAGAAAGGGAATTAATTCCCCAAAGATTTCGGAAGATGAAGATGGACGGGAGAGCTACGTGGCTGTTTTTTATTGGAGGGAACACCTCAATCTATCCAATTCACCAATCAACATCCAAAGAAGAAACACAAACGAGCCACGAGGGCAATCCGTGGTTACATAAGTCCTCTCCACCGTTCGATTTAAGAGAGAGAAGAAGAGAAGAGATCAAGGGTTGTGATTCTTCACCGTGGTCACCAAGGAAGACTAGAAGGTTCGGGGATCCTTATAAAAACCCCCTCTCTCACATGTAATTTTTATGCTTTCTTTTATTTTTAATTTTTAGAAAATAGCTAATTAGGGTTTCAATATTGTAATTTCAAATTTTCAGTATTGTAATTTGTTTTAATTTAATGAAAAGTGAAGCTTCGTTTTAATTCTCATCTCATTTCCAGTTATTGTTTATTTTTTTTTAATCTGTTAAAAACTTTTGGTTACTGTTCACGATTGGACTTCGGTTGGATTATATAAAAAATAAGAAAAATAGAGGAAAGTAAATTAAATCTCCCCACTGGGAGGTTTATTAAAAAAAAGGAATTCGGTGCACTTGTTGAAATTGGTTCGAGAAGTATTGGTTTCGAATTAAGGTGGTGTTAGAAAAATTTGGTTTGAAGATGTTGATTTGTTGACGGTTGTTTGGCGTTTCGATTTCGGTTTGAGCTCGCTCAGCGCGACGCTACGTCTCAACGGTTTTCGCCAAATGGTTTGAATTTTCATTCTCTTTTAATTCTATTATTTAGTTTTAATTTAGTTTATGTTATTGTTTAAACCTGCTCATATTCACGAATGATTAAGGGTGTTTAAGTTTCTGATATATCTGCTTATTGTTATACAGTTTGTTAGATCGAGTTTTAGGCTTATTTTGTTCATTAAGTTTTGCTTATCTTACTACTTATTTAGCTTCTTTGATTCCTGCTATTTCATATTAGTCGTATATGCGTATGGTTTTAGCTTGAGTGGCTTATTTAAGGCTGTGTGGGATGTGGCTTATTTGATTCAAGCTTATTAGTTTCTGCTTATCTAGGTTTTGCTTATTTGAGTTGAGCTTATTTATTTGTTTGTTTTAGCTTATTATAAACTGCTAGTCTGGTATTTGATATCCTTTTTGCTTATTTGCCTGTTTTGTGTTGTACTTTGCTGATACAACCTCAGACCCAATTGGTCTGAGGGTTCATTCTGTCCAAAAAATAACAATCAGTTCCAAAAAAAAAGGGTTATAAAATAATTAGCATAAATCGTCCACTCCAGGACTCGATCCCGTGACCTTTCGCATACAGACCAACGTCCCACCCAACTCCGCTGGGCTTCTTTTGTTTAATAGTTTACATTTAGTAATTAATATAGTATGTTTTAATTTTGGCAGATTTAATTAAATAGCTTAATCAAGTTTTTAGTTTAATTAGATTTTAATTAAAAAGTTTAATTTTCTTTTAATCAGTTTTTTTTATAAAAAGAAAAAGAAAAAAAATAAAAAAATATTTATTTATTTCTTTAAATTAATTTAGGTTTTAAATAGTTTAAATAAAAGTCTTTTAAAAGTTTTCTTTAAATTTATTTTTCAAATTTATTTAGTTTAGTTTAAAAATAGATTTTAATTAAAAGTTTTTTTTTAAGTCACATTAAAATTAGTTTTATTTAAAAAGTTTTTAAGTTTTCTTTAGTTAAAATTTATTTTCAATTTAATAGTTTAAATAGTTAATTAAATTAGTTTTCATTTAATAAGTTTTAAATTAGTTTAAAAAATACCCAAAAAGAGGTTGTACCAAAAACGAATTAAGTTGAAACGTAAAACCGGAAATCAAATTCGAGTCGAATCGAGGAGAAAACGATAAATAATTTAAAGGACTAAAAATCCTAGTTTCAACACGCGCCAAACACTTCACACCCTCTTATTTCGGATCAAAGTTACCACTATTCACCATTCATCCCACCCAGAATTACCTTCACTTAAACAAAGGGTAATTTGCAATTAACCTTACCCACGCTTGATTCACACATGCAGAAACCTATCCCGCACCCAAAACCCTCACCTCCACTCACCAAAGGGCCCCACACTCAACCTCGTCCACCCATCACATCACAACTTAACCTCCAAGGAATGCCACGTGTCAAAATCAACAGCCCACACTCCTTGCTTGGTTACAAAGCTAAAATGAATGATTTGGATGCATTTGGACAACTCAATATCAAAATTCGTCTAGAAGATTCAAGGGCATTTTAGGGACTTCATAGCTAGGGTTTTCTCATTGTAATCTCAGCCTTTGTGGCCTATATAAGGACTCCTCAACTTGTGAGAGAGACTTGTTCCAGTTTTACCTTTTAAACATTGTAATTCCTTTTTGAATCTTATAAGAGTTGGTATTTGAGAAAATTGTAATTCCTTTTTATGTTTTTGAAAGATGGTGTTGTTTAAGGGTAATTCTGAGTTCCATTTGATGTTATAAGTGTGCTTGAATCTTGTGGTTCAAGGACGTTTATGTTTGGTAAGGTTTTCAAGTTTGAAAAAAGCTTGAAAGTGGTGTCTGATTTTGCTATTTTTTTTGTACTAATCCTTAACCAAAAGCTATAAGCTCTTACAAGCTTGTTGACACCAAGCTTGTGAAGGGATTGGAGCCTTTGGTTGGGCTGTTTGTTCATTGTGTTGAAGAAATCAAGCCCTTGAGTTTCTGCTTTGAAACATCAACCAAGGCAGTCATTCATCTTCTTTGTTAAAGTACCTTGGTCTTGTTCTAGTTGTTGAACAAGGTCCAAGGAGCATTGCTGGTCCTCCTAGGATGTTGTGGAGGACAAGTATAAGCTCTTGTTAAGATTCCTCTAAAAAATCACATGATATTGTCTGTTTAATGTTTTGCTATGTGATTTGGTGATTTTGTGTTTGTGCTTTGTGTTTTAAGGTTGGTATCTGTTAGTTGTCACCTAGTGTAGCTATTTGATCATTAAAATTAGTAGGTTGTTTGAAGGATTAAGAAGTTTGTTTGAAAAGTGCTTATTAAAGGATTGTTTGGGATTACTGGTTCATAAGGCCTTGTGTCCTTGTGCCCTTGGTTCTTAGGGTTTGGGAAGTCTAAACAATTCATATTAAACAAGTTTTAGTCATTGGTTAAGTTTCTGAAAGTTTGGAAAAGGGATTTCAAGTTTTGTAAAAATCTGATAAAAGGTGTTTTGAAATTGGTCAAACACATCAGATCCAATAACTTCTTTGTTTGTTGGATCTAAGGTCTGAAATCAGGTTTGGGAATAGTTTAGGTGATAAGCTATCTATTGGTTATCTGGTTGTTGAATTTGGTATCTTATTGAGTGTGCTATAGCTTATCAAAGTTGGCTGAAGTGGTCATTTGCATCAGCAAAGCGACCACTTCATTTGGTGCTTGCAATTGTATCTCTAGTGTATGCCTTGTTGTTTCATTGCTTGGATCTTGTTTATGTGCTGCTTCTGAGTGGATTTTGCTATTTGGTGTGCTTTGTATCTGGCTTATAAGCTAACTGGCTTATCCTTTCTGCCAAAATCTGTCATCAAAAGGTCAACTGACCTCTTGATTCACAAGGACTCCTCCTTGAATTCTTCACAAAAGTTGCTTATAACAAGCCCTTATACCATCCCTGATCATTTGGTGAACATTGGAGTACTTTGACTTTTGGTCAAATAAGCACATATTTGCTTATTTTTTAGAACTGCTTATTGGTACATGCAACAACTTGGTTTTTGTAATATAAATCATTTTTCTTAGCTTAATAACAAGTCTGGAAGGTTACAAGTCTTTTGGTTAAGCTTTTGCTAGAAAACTAGCTTATTTGGCTTTTCCAGCCAGCTTATTGGTTCGCACAGCTTATTCTACTTGGCTTATTGTGATTTTCTTGATTGATTATTCTTAGTTAAGCTATTTGTGAGCTTTTGCAACAAACCAGAGCTTCTGAAACGCCCTAGAACTCTAACCCGACTATTTTGTCGTTTAGTGGATTTCTATTCTGCTTATTTCTGGCTTATTGAGTGAGCTTTTTCAAAATTTCTTTTTACAGATCTCCTGGGCATCTCAAAAGAAGGTTGTGCGTTTAAGCAGAGCTTATGGCATTAGCTTATTGCTTAATGGGCTTATTGGCCCAATAAGAATAACCTGTTTGTTATTTAAGCTGTGATAAGCTCATATTCAGCTTTTGGGCCTTCAGACTTTTGTGCTTAGAATTAAATTTTGAGTCAGATAGGGCTTTTTAGGTCATTTGGGCCTAGTTTGACTTTTTGGGCTAAAAAGCCCATTAGTGTTGACTGTTTTTTTGTTTTAGCCCATTAGGGGTATTTTGGTAATTTCACTTTCATTTTCTGATTATTTAGGTTAAAATAAACTAGTTTGCAACTTTTTAGAATTTTTTATAATTTTTGGATTTTTAATATTATTTTAATATTATTTTATTGTTAAATTTCAAATCTCAAATTTTTGCATTTTTATATTTTTCTTAGCTTTAATACATTAAAATAGGATTTTTACAACTCTTAGATTAATTTTATCATATTTAGATTAATTTTTACAATTATTTTAAGTTTTAATAGTTTTTAAATCATTTTAAATAGTTTTTCTTAGTTTAAAAATTTATAAAAATAGTTTTTAATCTTTTTAGGTCATTTTAGAGGTTTAACAATTGAAAAATATTTATTTGGTCTTTTTGATAATTAATTTGATTTTTAGGGCTTTAATTAGCATTTAAAAATTAATATTTAATTAATTAAAAGGTTTGAAAAAGTTTTGATCATTGGTAAACTCTTAGTTTATTTAAACTGATTTTTGGTAAATTTCTGGGAATTTTTAGAATTAATTTTTATTTTTGCTCTTTTTACGGTTTTACGTTTTGTCGTCGTAGTAATTAATTTTACGTCTTCGTCATTCTATTTTCTCATCCTCTTCTTTCAAATATTAATCTCAAATCTTGCTACATTTTAGTCACACACATATACCTCCTTGGGAAACGAACTTCATTGAGTCATTAGTGTTTGATTTCCCTAAATAATCACTTAATACTTACCGCATTTACGCTCTTTGTTTTCCTAAACAAGAGACGTAATTTTCCCACAATCATTTTGGCGCCGCTGCGGGGGAGGTGTGTCGTGATTAATTTGTCTTTTTGTTTTTAATATTAACCATAAATAGTATTTGTATTAGTAGAACTCTACTAATACGTATTATCGGTTTTTTCGTTTTTCTTGTGAAAATATTATTACTATATTGTATTAAGTATCACAACAAATACAAAATATCTCCAAAAGTGTGAAAACACAACCTTAATTGGGATTTGATCTCCTAATTATTGTATTCGAATCTCAAACAAAAAGAAAAAGGCAAAAATAGATAAATACTTTCGTGAAGCTCGATTTTGAAAAATACAAACTATAAGGTGGGTATTATAAAATATACCCTAAGGAAAAAGGCTCTTAAGTGCTTCGCGCCGCCTCGTTTCCCCGCTTGCTTGTGAGTATTTTGAGATTGAAGGCTAATCGAGGGTTTTGCCGCCTAAAGTATTATTACATATCATATATATTTGCTTGGTTTTCTTTGTGATTAAACCCTCTTGAACAATTTGGTTTTCACCAAAGTTCTAAAGTCATTCGAATGCGTTCACTCTACGTGATCGTTTTCATTCTTTTGAGGCTTCTTTAATCAAGAGTTTGATTCGAGGAGAGATTTGGTAGATTGTTGTCTACGAAGATACACCAAAATCCAAAAAAAAATTAAAAACAATCAAAAACACAAAAAAATTGAAAATTCACAAAACACCCAAAAAGAATCTTCTTTGCTCACCTCCCATTCTACGTGAAGTTTATGCTAACTCGTATTCAAGCTAAACGAGCTCGTAAACGTCTTCAAAAACAAGGAAATCAAGAGACGTTGATTGAGGAACAAACTCCAATTGTTGAACCTATTGTAGAACAAGAAGTCGTCATGGCTAATCGTACTATGATGGAGTTGCTTCAAGCACCCACCGAGGGTTTTGGAGAGGCCATTGTGATTCCCGCTATGCTTGCGTAGAATTTCGAGATTAAGACGGGTTTAATGTCGATGTTGCAAGCTAATAAGTTTAGAGGTCATGAAAAAGACAACCCGCATTATCACATAAGGAATTTTAATCGTCTCACCGCTACTAGCAAGTTTAAGGATGTTCCACATGACGCGATTAAGATGATGTTGTTTCCATACTCGTTAGATGGACCCGCTAAATTTTGGCTTGAGAAAGAACAGCCAAATTCAATTTTGACATGGGGTGATCTCGTTTCTAAGTTTGTGAACAAATTTTTTCCACCATCTAAAACAACACATTTGAAAAATGAGATTTCAAGATTTGTATAACGAAATAATGAGAGTTTTTCAATGCATGGGAACGATTTAAGGCAATGTTACATGAATGTCCACACCATGATTTTTCGGAATTGCATCAAGTTGATACTCTTTATAATAGTCTTAATGATCATGAACGAGATTATTTGAATGCCGCAGCGGGTGGTAATTTTTTGTGCAAAACGATCGATGAAGCTTTAAAGATTATCAAGAATAGATATAAGGTTTACAACCCTCATAACACACCGAGTGTTGCCAATATGGGTTCGTCTTCGTCGTCATCATCTCGTAGCATTAATGCCTTACATGATGAAGCTAATGAGGAAAATCGGTTTTTCGATAGGTTTTCAAATCTTATGACTCATTGGAAAGCACAAGATGCTTGAATTCCGCTTTGGTTAAAGCAGTTGATAAGAGTTGTTTGTCTTGTGGTGGAGCTCATGATCTTTCCGAGTGCATTACCTCCGGTGGTAACACTTCAAGTGCTTACGTAGCAACGGGAACTTACAACCAAACGGCCAAGGTTCCCGCCCAAATCAAGCTCCACCAAATCAAAATGCTAATAACTATCGAAACAACAATCAAGGTGGTAATTATCAAGGCAATTCACGTAACTACAACAAAGGGAATTATCAAAGTGGTAATGGACAAGTTACTAACCAAAACCAAAACCGTGATTTTCAAAACACTACACAAGGTTTTCAAAATGCTCACACTAAAAATCTTCAAGGAGAATTTTTGGATTATGCTAAAGCAAATGATGCTAAATTTGATAACATGCAACGTGAGATGATTAGCTTAAGATCCGAGTTAAAAACGAGCTTAAAAACGAACTTGCTAATGAACTTAAGACTCATGCAAATAAAATAGAAGGAAATGTTCAACGTCTTCAACAAAATCAACAAAAGATGGAACAAGGACAACATGAGATTAAGCAAGAATTGTTAAAAGCGGATTTAAGGCAATCAAAATTTGAAGACCGAATGGAAAAAATGTTTGAAGCAATCATGTTCAAACCCTCTTCCTCGGGTGGTCTTCCTAGTGATACCATTGCAAACCCGAAGGGAGAAACGAAGGTTATTACTACACGAAGTGGTAAAACTTTTAAGGAACCAATCTCTCGTCCAAGTACTTCTACGGAGAAGGAAATCGAGAAAGAGCCCGAGGTGATGGTCGAAAAGGAGCATATCCTCCCACGAAGTACCGCTCATACCACACCTACGGTTGAACCAATACAAATCATGGAACCCGAGATTCCAAGGCCGTTGCCTAATGTCCAACCCACACCACCCTTATCTTACCCTTCGAGACGAAACAAAGAGAAATTGCAAGAACGTAACAAACAACAAATCGAGCTTTTTATAAAAATGTTTCAACAAGTGCATTTTGATGTGAGTTTAGCCGACGCTTTGTTATATATGCCTCGTTTCGCTTCCACTTTTAAAAGTATGATGAGCGATAAGGAAAAGCTTTCAAAGCTTGCTAATTGTTCTTCGGTTTATCTTAACCGCATACTGGAAAACGTTGGTGACCCCGGAAAGTTTCTCATTCCTTGACATACAAGATATGAAAGAATGCCTCGCCTTGGCCGATCTTGGTGCGAGCATTAATTTGATGTCATTTTCCATTTGGAAATCGCTTTCGCTTCCGGCTCTTACTCCTTCGAACATGTCAATCGAGATGGCCGATCATTCTACGATTTTAGCATGTGGAGTAGCCGAGGATGTTTTCGTGAAAGTGGGGAAGTTCTACTATCCCGTTGATTTTATAGTAGTTGACATCCCCGCGGATCCTCAAGTTCCTCTAATTTTAGGTCGTTTATTTTTAGACACCTCGAGATCACTTATCGACGTTCATGCAAGAACTATCACTTTGAGATTCAACGAAGAGGAACTTGTTATAAACGCTACTCAAAACTCAAAAACTTCTCATGTTTATGAAATCGCTACCATCAATCACATTGACTTAGTTGATGTGGTTTGCGATGAGTTTTCACAAGAAGTGTTAGGTTTTTCCGATAGCTCGTCAAGTGGCAATCCCACTATTTTGGATCCGATTCTTGCTAATTCTACACCAAATCTCACTCCATTCTAAGGAGGCGATTTTACTTCAAATGAAATCGACAATGAAGATGAGGTGATTATTAGTGATGATACTTCTATTCCACCATTTCTTCCGCCGATGGAAGTTATGAGTGTTGAGCAAAAATCTTCAATCGAGGAACCACCTATCCTTGAATTGAAAGATCTTCCTTCTCACCTTGAATACGCATTCTTGGAAGGTGATGACAAGTTTCCGGTTATTATTGCAAGAGGTCTTGCTAATAAAGAAAAAACCGAGCTCTTGAAAGTTCTTAAAGCTCATAAAGGGGCAATTGCGTGGAAAATTTCCGACATTAAGGGTATTGACCCAAAATTTTGTACTCACAAGATTTTAATGGAGGAGGACTACAAACCCGCAATTCAAAGTCAAAGAAGGGTAAACCCCAAAATTCACGATGTCATCAAAAAGGAAGTTTTGAAACTCCTTGACGCGGGAATGATTTATCCTATCTCCGATAGCCCATGGGTGAGCCCAATCCATTGTGTCTCTAAAAAGGGAGGAATGACCGTTGTGCCTAATGAAAACAACGAGTTAATTCCCACTCGTGTTGTGACCGGTTGGAGGGTGTGTATTGACTACCGAAAGTTAAATGACGCCACTCGTAAAGACCACTTTCCTTTACCCTTCATGGGTCAAATGTTGGAGCGACTTGCGGGAAATGAATTCTATTGCTTTTTAGATGGTTTTTCCGGTTACTTTCAAATCCCTATCGACCCTCGTGATCAAGAGAAGACTACGTTTACGTGTCCTTATGGAACGTTTGCTTATCGTAGGATGCCTTTCGGACTTTGTAATGCACCGGGTACGTTTCAACGGTGTATGATGGCCATTTTTCGCGATATGACCGAGAAGTCGATGGAAGTGTTTATGGATGACTTTTTGGTATTTGGCAATTCGTTCACGTCGTGTTTATCTAATCTCTAGCAAATGTTAAAACGTTGTGAAGAAACCAATCTGTGCTTAATTGGGAAAAATGTCATTTTATGTGTAAACAAGGAATCGTCTTAGGACATAAGGTCTCGAAAGCGGGGATTGAGGTCGATAAAGCTAAGGTAGACGTCATCTCCAAGTTACCTCATCCCAAAACCGTTAAGGGAGTTAGGAGTTTCCTAGGCCACGCGGGCTTTTATCGTCGTTTCATCAAAGACTTTTCGAAAATCTCTCGACCTATGACATACCTTCTCGAGAAGGATGCTCCTTTTAACTTTAATGAGGATTGTGTTAGAGCTTTCGAAACTATTAAAAGGAAACTTACCGAAGCTCCCATTCTTGTTGCTCCTAATTGTGAATTACCCTTTGAAATCATGTGCGATGCAAGTGATTATGCTATAGGGGCCGTCTTAGGGCAACGTTATGAAAAGCATTTTCGTCCTATCCATTATGTTAGTAAGACGATGACCGAGGCTCAATTAAAGTACACCACAACGGAAAAGGAATTCCTTGCCGTAGTCTATGCTTTTGAGAAATTCCGACCTTATCTCGTCTTAACTAAAAGCATCGTGTATACCGACCATTCGGCTATCAAGTATCTCTTAGCTAAGTAAGATGCTAAGCTGAGATTGCTTCGTTGGATGCTCCTCCTCCAAGAATTTGATGTCACCGTGCTTGACAAAAAAGGAGCCGAGAATTTAGCGGCCGACAATCTCTCTCGTCTAGAAGATCCTCACAAAGATGTTTTCGAGAACAAGGAAATCACCGAAACATTTCCTCTCGAGACTCTCGGTGTAGTGAATTCTAAAGACACCACCCCATGGTTTGCCGACATTGCTAATTACCATGCGGGCAATTTCATAATCAAGGGTATGACGACACAACAAAAGCGAAAATTCTTTCGTGACGTCAAGTTCTATTTTTGGGACGACCCTTATCTCTTTCGGGTTTGTGCGGATCAAATCATTCGACGTTGTGTTTTTGGTGCCGAAGCTTCTAACATCCTTAGAGCTTGTCACGAGGGACCCGTGGGTGGTCACCATGGTGTTAATCTCACGGATAAGAAAGTGTTCGATGCCGGCTTCTTTTGGCCTTCTATCTATCGTGATGCACACACACTTGTGAAGTCGTGTGATTCGTGCCAACGTCAAGGAAAATCGTCTCAACGTGATGAAATGCCTCAAAACATAATTCAAGTGTGTGAGATTTTTGACATTTGGGGCATAGACTTTATGGGGCCGTTCCCATCGTCTCATGGTAACAAGTATATCCTCGTCGCGGTCGACTACCTTTCTAAGTGGGTGGAAGCTAAGGCTTTACCTACTAATGATGCTCGTGTGGTAGTGAAGTTTTTGAAGCAACTATTCTCTCGGTTCAGAACCCCTCCTGCTATTATAAGCGATCGTGGAACCCATTTTTGTAATGACCAATTCGAGAAGGTCTTAAAGAAATATGGAGTTACTCATCTTCTTTCTACGGCTTATCACCCGCAAACGAGTGGGCAAGTCGAGGTTTCGAACCGAGCTTTGAAGAGGATTTTAGAGAGGTCGATTGGAGAAAACCGTGCTTCATGGTCCGACAAACTCGATGCCGCTATATGGGCCTTTAGGACCGCTTATAAGACACCTATCGGTTGTACTCCTTATAAGTTAGTCTATGGGAAGAATTGTCATTTGCCCATTGAATTGGAGCACAAGGCATATTGGGCCCTTAAGCATGCAAACTTTGACTTGAAGACTGCGGGAGATCACCGGAAAATACAATTGAATGAATTGGATGAACTAAGAGACAATGCTTATGAAAATTCATTGATTTTCAAAGAAAAGACTAAAAAGTTTCATGATGCAAAGATTAAAACCGGGTTTTTAACGTTGGTGATCAAGTGTTACTTTTTAACTCTAGACTAAAGATATTTTCCGGGAAATTGAAATCTCGTTGGTCGGGTCCTTTCACCGTTACACAAGTGTTTCCTTATGGGACCATCGAGCTAGCTCAAGATGATGGTCCTAACTTCAAGGTGAATGGACATAGGCTTAAGCACTACTTTGGTGGGGAAATTCCTTCAATGGTTGACCTCGACCGAGTCACCTTCCCCAATGATAATTAGCATTGAGGGAATCGAGTCGAGCTCATGACTCGGTAATCAAAAACGAGGTGCCTCGTGGGGGAGATCCCATGCTTATCCTTTTATGCTTTCTAATAAATAATGAGAGGGGATTTGTGCCCTTCCAACTCGTTGTCTCGTGGTTGTTTGTGATTGTGTTATCTAGATCATCATCATCATCTACGATTGAAGACTCTTGTGTTCGTTTACGTGAGCCTCCATCGTTTGCTTGAAGAAGTTTTTCACGAATCCATGACATATCCTTTATTGTTCTAACAATTATCTTTTAGCATAATTCATAAACGGCTTTAGATATATTGTTGATCACCCTTTCCATGCTAGATCCTAAGCATTTGATTCTTCGTCTCTAGTATGGGGGTGCTCCACCTTTAGACTCAAAACATTGAGGACAATGTTTACTTTTAGTATGGGGGGGGGGGGGGTGAATAGGTACTTGCTTTGCTACGCCCTAACGTTTTCCAACTTTCAACATTTTGTTTTGTTGCTAATAAGGCTAAAAATGGCCAAATTTTAAAAAAATTTCTTAGTCTTAATAAGTGTTTTTAAGACACGAATGTATATTTTCCGATGGGTAGAATAAGAGCTCATTTTTGACTTGATGGCATTTGGAGCCCTTTCCTTAACCCGCTCAATTCAAGTTTTGCTAGACTTTTATATAGGGAACTTTAAAACGCGAAAGTCTTAGCTCATTCGGGTTACGAACAAGAACTTTTTGCAAGTTCCTATAATTGATCCTAGAAAATCACTTATCAAGGGAACTATAAAATGCATTCTCTAAACTTAAAAAAGTCCAAGAAAGTGCAAGATCCTATAGGTGGTTTGAAAACCCAAAACTTTGATTTGATATAGTCTTAATGAAAGCTAATCCAAATTTGGCTTAATTTTGACTTGCATGGCTAAGTATTCACGAGTCTCTTTAATTAGAGGTCTTTATATAGTGAAGAACGAGAAATGATAGAGTTAGACAAGTGATCATGCTAAACTTAGAATATGAAAATGTTCTTTCAAAAACTCATATGTTTTTAATTGTGGCATTTTCTTCCCATAAGATCAATGCATTAGGAATAAAAATAATTGCAATAAGTAAGGTCGTACGATTTGAAAGGTTACTTAGCTTCTAGCCCAAGATCGTTTAAAAGTTGCTCGGGGTTGAATAGAGTTCATAGCCAAGGCATAACTTATTGAAGCGGGACGCGAAGATTGGTAAAGATCCAAAAAGGCCCTAATAAGGCATGAGGAGTTCTATTTTGTTGCTAAAGATCCAAGATGATGTGAAGTATCATTATTCCTAAATCAATATGAAGGATCGAGACACACGACGAAAAGAAATTACTCCCCTAAAGATCATGGAGAAAGTCTATCCAAAAAGACCATTACTTGGTATGAGGATAAATATATCCAAGTCCGAAAAGGAGGCAGATCGTTGTATATCAAAGTCCAAAATAAAGATTGAAGAAAAATGATGAATTCGTGGTCCAAATATGAAGAATCTCTCAAAAACGTCAAGTGAAGAAATTTCCAAAATATGAAGAGAAGACCATAATTTCAAGAACGTCTTCCCAAGATTTGAAGTATGAAGTACATGCCAAATATTGGTCCGAGAAAGGTCTCAAATCGTAAAACAAGTTACACCAAGATATGAACTTAAGGAGATACACGAGAAGCCGTTTTAAAAGAATTTGTCCTTCGGCTAACTATCGATTAAATCGTGCTACTTTGCTTTCGAACTAATAAATACTCAAATAAATCAATATGAATCACTTGTGATCCATGACAAATAGTTAAAAAAATTCTAGTAACCCATTTCCTTTTATAATAACTAGGATTGCGGGGAGAAAAAGTATTACACAATTTGGACGTATGAGTAGTGTTAGCATTGTGACTTGTACCAACAATGATCTCGTTTTTGCACTTAGAATGGAATGTATGACAATCAAGGATGACGAAATTTACTCTAAAGGACATTTACCTGTTTCTATTCATTGACCCTAAAAGTCACATTCGTGATGAAAATCATACATTATGTCTTTACACATCTTCGTAGTATTTTTGCAAGTCTTTTACTTTTCAAGAATTTTGGTAATGCTTAGATACCTTATTCTAGCATTGCGTGAGGGCACGACAATGGCTTAGTATGGGGGAGTGATGAGATGGCATTTGTACATGATCTCATCGTTCTTTTCGGGCTTTAAATGCATTAAAATGTCATAAAATACCATATATATGCTTGTATTTGTTTACTTGTGTGTTTTAGGTATGGATATCGTGAAAAAAGACAAAATATCACAAGAAACAAGGAAAAACGGACACGAGAAACGAAGCCGTACAAAGAACCGGGCCCTAGTTCATGATTTATCCAAGATTAACCCTTGAAGACTTGAAGATGTACAAGATTGATCCTCAAAATATGAAGAACGATTGATTAGAGGTCCAAATTTGACTTGCATGGCTAAGTATTCACGAGATTGATCCAAATTTGGCTTAATTTTGACTTGCATGGCTAAGTATTCACGAGTCTCTTTAATTAGAGGTCTTTATATAGTGAAGAACGAGAAATGATAGAGTTAGACAAGTGATCATGCTAAACTTAGAATATGAAAATGTTCTTTCAAAAACTCATATGTTTTTAATTGTGGCATTTTCTTCCCATAAGATCAATGCATTAGGAATAAAAATAATTGCAATAAGTAAGGTCGTACGATTTGAAAGGTTACTTAGCTTCTAGCCCAAGATCGTTTAAAAGTTGCTCGGGGTTGAATAGAGTTCATAGCCAAGGCATAACTTATTGAAGCGGGACGCGAAGATTGGTAAAGATCCAAAAAGGCCCTAATAAGGCATGAGGAGTTCTATTTTGTTGCTAAAGATCCAAGATGATGTGAAGTATCATTATTCCTAAATCAATATGAAGGATCGAGACACACGACGAAAAGAAATTACTCCCCTAAAGATCATGGAGAAAGTCTATCCAAAAAGACCCTTACTTGGTATGAGGATAAATATATCCAAGTCCGAAAAGGAGGCAGATCGTTGTATATCAAAGTCCAAAATAAAGATTGAAGAAAAATGATGAATTCGTGGTCCAAATATGAAGAATCTCTCAAAAACGTCAAGTGAAGAAATTTCCAAAATATGAAGAGAAGACCATAATTTCAAGAACGTCTTCCCAAGATTTGAAGTATGAAGTACATGCCAAATATTGGTCCGAGAAAGGTCTCAAATCGTAAAACAAGTTACACCAAGATATGAACTTAAGGAGATACACGAGAAGCCGTTTTAAAAGAATTTGTCCTTCGGCTAACTATCGATTAAATCGTGCTACTTTGCTTTCGAACTAATAAATACTCAAATAAATCAATATGAATCACTTGTGATCCATGACAAATAGTTAAAAAAATTCTAGTAACCCATTTCCTTTTATAATAACTAGGATTGCGGGGAGAAAAAGTATTACACAATTTGGACGTATGAGTAGTGTTAGCATTGTGACTTGTACCAACAATGATCTCGTTTTTGCACTTAGAATGGAATGTATGACAATCAAGGATGACGAAATTTACTCTAAAGGACATTTACCTGTTTCTATTCATTGACCCTAAAAGTCACATTCGTGATGAAAATCATACATTATGTCTTTACACATCTTCGTAGTATTTTTGCAAGTCTTTTACTTTTCAATAAAGGTTAATAAAATTGAATTTTGGTAATGCTTAGATACCTTATTCTAGCATTGCGTGAGGGCACGACAATGGCTTAGTATGGGGGAGTGATGAGATGGCATTTGTACATGATCTCATCGTTCTTTTCGGGCTTTAAATGCATTAAAATGTCATAAAATACCATATATATGCTTGTATTTGTTTACTTGTGTGTTTTAGGTATGGATATCGTGAAAAAAGACAAAATATCACAAGAAACAAGGAAAAACGGACACGAGAAACGAAGCCGTACAAAGAACCGGGCCCTAGTTCATGATTTATCCAAGATTAACCCTTGAAGACTTGAAGATGTACAAGATTGATCCTCAAAATGTGAAGAAATGACACTTAAAACCCTTGTATATTCATAATTACAAGTTTGGTCCCTTAAGTTTGTCAAAATTACAAAATGGTCCTTCAACTTTGAAGAAATGGCAAGATTAGTCCCTCATCAATTCTAATTAGTCAAATATGGTCCCTCATGAAGTCAAAGATACTATAAAGACCTTCAAATATGGGAAATGTCCAAGATCAACCCTTGAAATATTCAAAAATGGAAAAATAAACCCTTAAAACCCTTATTACAAAGTTTTGTGCCAAAAATGTGAAGTTGAAAACTTAAATAACAAAGGAAAACGGGTTAGAAGGCTTAAAAAACTGTTTTACCACTTTTCCCAAAACACAAGGACCATATCTTTCAATACCCAAAGTTCAAATGGCACAAACACGCGCCAAACACTTCACACCCTCTTATTTCGGATCAAAGTTACCACTATTCACCATTCATCCCACCCAGAATTACCTTAACTTAAACAAAGGGTAATTTGCAATTAACCTTACCCACGCTTGATTCACACATGTAGAAACCTATCCCACACCCAAAACCCTCACCTCCATTCACCAAAGGGCCCCACACTCAACCTCGTCCACCCATCACATCACAACTTAACCTCCAAGGAATGCCATGTGTCAAAATCAACAGCCCACACTCCTTGCTTGGTTACAAAGCTAAAATGAACGATTTGGATGCATTTGGACAGCTCAATATCAAAATTCGTCTCAAAGATTCAAGGGCATTTTAGGGACTTCATAGCTAGGGTTTTCTCATTGTAATCTCAGCCTTTGTGGCCTATATAAGGACTCATCAACTTGTGAGAGAGCCTTGTTCCAGTTTTACCTTTTAAACATTGTAGTTCATTTTTGAATTTTATAAAAGTTGGTATTTTTAGAAAATTGTAATTCCTTTTTATGTTTTTGAAAGTTGGTGTTGTTTAAGGGTAATTCTGAGTTCCATTTGATGTTATAAGTGTGCTTGAATCTTGTGGTTCAAGGACGTTTATGTTTGGTAAGGTTTTCAAGTTTGAAAAAAGCTTGAAAAGTGGTGTCTGATTTTGCTATTTTTGTTGTACTAATCCTTAACCAAAAGCTATAAGCTCTTACAAGCTTGTTGACACCAAGCTTGTGAAGGGATTGGAGCCTTTGGTTAGGCTGTTTGTTCATTGTGTTGAAAAAATCAAGCCCTTGAGTTTCTGCTTTGAAACATCAACCAAGGCAGTCATTCATCTTCTTTGTTGAAGTACATTAGTCTTGTTCTAGTTGTTGAACAAGGTCCAAGGAGCATTGTTGGTCCTCCTAGGATGTTGTGGAGGACAGGTATAAGCTCTTGTTAAGATTCCTCTAAAAAATCACATGATATTGTCTGTTTTATGTTTTGCTATGTGATTTGGTGATTTTGTGTTTGTGCTTTGTGTTTTAAGGTTGGTATCTGTTAGTTGTCACCTAGTGTAGCTATTTGATCATTAAAATCAGTAGGTTGTTTGAAGGATTAGGAAGTTTGTTTGAAAAGTGCTTATTAAAGGATTGTTTGGGATTACTGGTTCATAAGGCCTTGTGGCCTTGTGGCCTTGTGCCCTTGGTTCTTAAGGTTTGGGAAGTCTAAACAAGTCATATTAAACAAGTTTTAGTCATTGGTTAAGTTTCTGAAAGTTTGGAAAAGGGATTTCAAGTTTTGCAAAAATCTGATAAAAGGTGTTTTGAAATTGGTCAAACACATCAGATCCAATAACTTCTTTGTTTGTTGGATCTAAGGTCTGAAATTAGGTTTGGGAATAGTTTAGGTGATAAGCTATCTATTGGTTATATGGTTGTCGAATTTGGTGGCTTATTGAGTGTGCTATAGCTTATCAAAGTTGGCTAAAGTGGTCATTTGCATCAGCAAAGTGACCACCTCATTTGGTGCTTGCAATTGTATCTCTAGTGTATGCCTTGTTGTTTCATTGATTGGATCTTGTTTATGTGCTGCTTGTGAGTGGATCTTGCTATTTGGTGTGCTTTGTATATGGCTTATAATCTAACTGGCTTATTAAGTCCTTTCTGCGAAAATCTGTCATCAAAAGGTCAACTGACCTCTTGATTCACAAGGACTCCTCCTTGAGTTCTTCACAAAAGTTGCTTATAACAAGCCCTTATACCATACCAGATCATTTGTTGAACATTGGAGTACTTTGACTTTTGGTCAAATAAGCACATATTGGCTTATTTTTTAGAAATGCTTATTGGTACATGCAACAACTTGGCTTTTGTAATATAAATCATTTTTCTTAGCTTAATAACAAGTCTGGAAGGTTACACGTCTTTTGGTTAAGCTTTTGCTAGAAAACTAGCTTATTTGGCTTTTTCAGCCAGCTTATTGGTTCGCATAGCTTATTCTACTTGGCTTTTTGTGATTTTCTTGATTGATTATTCTTAGTTAAGCTATTTGTGAGCTTTTGCAACAAACCAGAGCTTCTGAAACGCCCTAGAACTCTAACCCGACTATTTTGTCGTTTAGTGGATTTCTATTTTGCTTATTTCTGGCTTATTGAGTGAGCTTTTTCAAAATTTCTTTTTACAGATCTCTTGGGCATCTCAAAAGAAGGTTGTGCGTTTAAGCAGAGCTTATGGTATTGGCTTATTGCTTAATGGGCTTATTGGCCCAATAAGAATAAGCTGTTTGTTATTTAAGCTGTGATAAGCTCATATTCAGCTTTTGGGCCTTCAGACTTTTGTGCTTAGAATTAAATTTTGAGTCAGATAGGGCTTTTTCAGGTCATTTGGGCCTAGTTTGACTTTTTGGGCTAAAAAGCCCATTAGTGTTGACTGTTTTTGGTTTTAGCCCATTAGGGGTATTTTGGTAATTTCACTTTCATTTTCTGTTTATTTAGGTTAAAATAAACTAGTTTGCAACTTTTTAGAATTTTTTATAATTTTTGAATTTTTAATATTATTTTAATTTTATTATTAAATTTCAAATCTCACATTTTTGCATTTTTTATATTTTTCTTAGCTTTAATACATTAAAATAGGATTTTTACAACTCTTAGATTAATTTTATCATATTTAGATTAATTTTTACAATTATTTTAAGTTTTAATATTTTTTAAATCATTTTAAATAGTTTTTCTTAGTTTAAAAATTTATAAAAATAGTTTTTAATCTTATTAGGTCATTTTAGAGGTTTACCAATTGAAAAATCTTTATTTGGGTTTTTTGATAATTAATTTGATTTTTAGGGCTTTAATTAGCATTTAAAAATTAATATTTAATTAATTAAAAGGTTTGAAAAAGTTTTGATCATTGGTAAACTCTTAGTTTATTTAATTTGATTTTTGGTAAATTTTTGGGAATTTTTAGAATTAATTTTTATTTTTGCTCTTTTTACGGTTTTATGTTTTGTCGTCGTAGTAATTAATTTTACGTCTTCGTCATTCTATTTTCTCATCCCCTTCTTTCAAATATTAATCTCAAATCTTGCTACATTTTAGTCACACACATATACCTCCTTGGGAAACGAACTTCATTGAGTCATTAGTGTTTGATTTCCCAAAATCATCACTTAATACTTACCGCATTTACGCTCTTTGTTTTCCTAAACAAGAGACGTAATTTTTCCACAATCAGTTACTTCCGTATTTTGTGGTTTTGGACCCAATTTCTTATGGTCTGCAAGCCAGAAGTCCTCCCACGCATTTATAGAACGACCGTCGCCTATGTTCCATTTGCAACCCATGTCAACCAAGTCTTTGACCGCAACAAAGCTGCGCCAAATATAACTCGGTCGATAACCAGCATTTTGCATGAAAGAAACTGGATCGTGGGAAATAGCGAGCCTTTAGTAACCTTGCTAATAAAGTTTATGGGTACATGATCAAGCGCCACACTTGCTTTGCAATTAAATCCCTATTGAAGAGACCTAAATGTCGAAATCCCATGCCTCACCGAAATTTTGATACACACATTCTTTCCCACGTGCATCATCTGATTGGGTTTTCCTTCACCCAGTTGCCCCACCAGAAAGAGTTGAGAGCTTTGTGGAGGTCATCAATTAAAGTTTCAGGAAGGAGAAATATACTCATTACGTACATAGGCATTGCTTGGGCAATCGATTTGATAAGCACTTACTTCCCTGCAATTGAAAGGGTTTTCTCTTTCCATCCTCCTAGTTTTTTCTTGATCTTGTCTAAAATGGACTGAAATACAATCCTTTTTGTAGAAACTAGAAGGGGGGGTTGAATAGTTTCTCTTCTATTAGTCACCTAATTTAAATTACTTTGATTTAAGTGTGTATCAAAACTATCTTTTACTTAAAGCTAAGTTGCATAATGATTAAGTTCAATTCAAATGCATTAGCAATGGTAATAGGTAAGTATAATGATAATGAAATAAGTAAAGAGTAAGGAAAGAGACAACCTAGTGACAAGACACCAAGATTTATAGTGGTTCGACAACGAGGCTCTATCCTCGTTTCTACTCCACTCCTCGAGTACACCTACTCGAGATTTCCACTATATCCACAAGCTCCTTTCTTGGCGGAGAAAGTCTTACGTCGTCGCTTACATTATTTTCCGACACTAAGCCAAATGTCGAGACCTAATCATTAGCTAGGACCAATCTACACAACGTTGCCTACTTCACAATTTAACGACACAAGGCTAGATGTCGAGTTCTAATCTCAAGGTAGAACCAATATTCACGACGTTTCCTACTTCACCATTTTACAACACGAGGCTAGATGTCGAGTTCTAATCCAAAGCTAGAACCAATCTTCACGACTCTTCACTTTGAAGCTAAGTGATAACTTCACACAACACAACTACTAATCACTTTCAAGTTTAGCGAGAAATCACAAGACACAACCACATCACTTTATAGTTTAGTGAGAACTACTACACAAATCTATTACAACTCAACTAGACATATCCAAGTACACACATGTAGCTTGGATCTACACAACACAAATCCAAGTAAACACATATGCAATGGATGTACACAACAAATCCAGATATTCACAAATAGCTTGGATGAACACAACTAGTCCAAGTATTTCATAAATACAAATGGATCAACAAAAATAAAAAGGCTAACATGATGAACATGACTAATTCATGGATTCATCTTTATCACAACACTAGTGAGTGAGTGATCTTCTCACTGTACAAGGTAAAGGAGGGGATCAAGAGGATAATCATATGTAAACATACTTAACACATTAAGTGATCATTTACTAATGAGTATGCTATAGAAAAGAGAAAGGGGGCTGAGAAAAACGTCTAAGAGGCTTGTTGGAAAATGAGATTTGATCCACTATTTATAGAAGACAAAGTCCAACGGCTAGCTGGGCGCGGATCCTTACCTAGCCGGCGGTTCCATATCGCTAAGGAACCGCCTAGCTATTTAAGGTACCGCCCAGTAGAGTCCGCTCCCTTTTTTGTCTTTTAGTGGGGTAGGAATATCTGAGGTTTTTTAAACCTTCAAAGGATATTCTTATGGCATATGGAATATGCCATTTTCAAATTTACATTTTCCATTTTAATAAAACATTTTCTTAAAAAGAAATTTTATTAAAAAATCTTTTGTCATATTAACAAAAGTAAGTTTTAAGGATAATCACTTTGATTATCACTAAGTATGATTAAGAAAAGTTAGTGATATGATTCTTACCTTGATGATAGTGTTAGTTAAATAATTCGTTTTATGTTTTACACTAAATGTGTTGTATAGTTTGTTATGATCAAAAATAAGAAAGATTAGTTAACACTAATAATGTTTTTAGGCATCACTTGCATTAACAATCTCCCCCTTTTTGATTACGACAAACTATAAACTCATTTACTTAGAAACACAAAATATCGAATTATTAACGAGTTTATCACTATCATTTCTCCCCCTTTTTCGAAGCAAAAAGGTAAGCACAAGTCTTTGAAGATATCTGGACTTTGCTAGTAGCTCCCCCTTGGTGGTTGCTCCCCCTTGCTTGGGGCACCAAGTGTATGAGCTAAGGTGACATGCTACACAAAGGTTAGTAGAAAGGAAAGAAACACCAATGTATATATGATCACTACCTACTAAGTAACTTGAGAGGGAGAAGGAGAAGAAATCTCAAATTAGAAGCAAGTATTTGCTAAGTATGTCCAAAAAGGTAAATGACAAAATCAAGGTTCAATTGGTGGAATGGAGGTAGAAATAAAACATCCAACCAATGAAGATGATAAATTTGTCAAGGGGTTAAAATTTAGAATTGATGGAATCACCCATAAACAATTGTAAAGATTAACCACGATCAACTCACAAAGAAGAGAGAATGATCAAATAAAGAAAACAAACACAACACAAAGATTTCATATTACATAAATATGAAAAAGACAAACAAAGTAGATAGTCATACACACAATATGAGTATCTAAAGCAAAAGATATGTAAAATAAACCAAAAATCATAAGCTAGTCTAATAGTGATAATTTTCCAAGATTGCTTAAAAACACCAATGACTCTAAAACAACTAAAGTTTTATTGACTCCAAGGGAGTGTAGCCCTTTAGTTGGAAAAATAAGACGACGCTGCATCATTCGAAGTTTTGTCCATGGGAACAAAAACTTTGAGAGGAGGTCGATTGAGGAGGAATTCAAGAAAATTTAACTTCTCATACACATGAGCAAGTTCAATTTGTTGAAATCGACAACAAGCACACGAGGATCCATGATGCAACACAAATTCGGTTGATGGGGGAAGGCCATCACACCTAGGGTTTGGTGGTGGTGAGGAGAGTGGGTAGGTAATGTTTTCACAATGCCTTGTGAGGTTTGGGAAGGTTGAAAGATCATTGAGTTGAGGGGTGTCAAAAGGTTTTGGTGGTGGGGGGAGATTTTCCTTTTCTCCGGTGATGGGGTTAATGGAGTAGGTCTCGTTCCAATACTTGATTGGAGAGAAGGTGGGTTTCTTGGGTGGTTTAGATGAAGAGGGTTCATTTTTCTTGATCCAAATAGGTCTAACCGAGATTTTCGGTTTCTTGGAAAGCTTAGATGAGGAAGCTTTGGGTGAGGAGGTTTGTGACAATGAAATGTCAAGGTTATGAAAGGGGGAGTTAGGCATTGTTGAGGTGTGAGAATGAAATCTCAAGGTGGGGGTATAAGAAGAAAGTATACAAGGTAAAGGTTTGAAAATCTAGTGTAAAGTGTCAAGGAATGTTTAGCCAAATTGAGTAAACATGGAATCTTGACTGGGAATAGGGTGATGAAGAAAGACCAAAAACGAGCCATAAAATGACTTTCTGTACGCGTTACCTTAAAGGGACCGGCGGTTCCTTATCACTTAAGGAACCGCGTGACTTTAAGGAGCCGCGTGCAGTGGACTTGAAACCTTGATTTTCCAGGGTTTTGAGAAAAACTAAGACTTTTTCAAAAAATTGCAAATCTTGGAATTTTACCTCTATTAGCACTAAATTATGTTAGGGTTTCATAAAAGCAACACATTCACCAAGAATGTCTTGACAAAGGGTGACAAAATATTTAGGTAACATTTTGAACCAATTTTAGTCAAGTTTTAGAGGTTGTGATAGATTTAGGTCCAATTTTAATTTGGAATTAAAGTTTATTAATGTGCACATAAAGATAGAAACACACAATGCTAAGTCCATAATTCATTCTCATAAAACACTCATGAAAGAGATACATAAAGTAAATAAAGAAAAACAATTAACTAAACTAAAGATAAATTAAAACTAGGTCTTGATTAGTAATCTTTCTTAGCTTGGTTTAAAGAAAAATTAGTAGGGAAAATCATCATTTATCTCCTAGGAGGATGATTGGCAAAGAGACTCAACAAAAAGCTTTGCAGCTCTATGTGAGCCCCAATCATCTCCATTCTAAGGATATCAAGGAGATAGAAGTTGCTGAGACAACAAGGGCAATTAGTGCCATTGTGCTTGAAATACCCATAAAAGCTAGGATCACCCCAGTTTGGAGTGTTTGAGGGAGGTGGAGGTGGAGGAGGTATGTTCTCTAAGGGTGATGTGGGTGAATACTCTCCAAGGGTGAAAAGGGTGAGTTTGGAGGGGTAAATGGTGAAGTCACCAAGGTATCATCAAAGTCATTCACAATGGGAATGCTTTGGATGGGTTGTGGTTGGGTAGTCACATCCAAGAGATTACTTGGAGTGAAGGGTGAGGAAAGCTCATTCATCCTAGATTGGAATGAAGAGGAGGTAGAACAATGAGAATGGTTGGTTCCATGGGTAGAGGTAGTCTTGCATGGAGCAAGAGGTGGTGAGTTTGATGAAGAAATGAGAATTGGGACAATCTCATTCTTGGGTGTGTGAAAGGGTGAGGAGTTAGGTTTAGGCATTTTAATCTTAATCTTAAGATTTTTCCTTGAGGTGGAGGTTTTGGATGAGTTTGAGCTTCTTGTAGAAACCATGGTTGAAATGAGAGGTTTAAGGTTTAAGGAAGAATGGGTTGATGTGTGAAGAACATGGCTAACAAGGTGGGTTTAAAAGGGTGAGGGGATGATCCAAACTAGTAATGGGTTAAAAACATTTTATGTGAACAATGAATTTAGCTAACCTAGTTTAGAAATTGTGCAGGTTTTTGCAAAGAATCAAGCAAGGTGTACACAGATTAAGGAAAATAGTGTAAAGCAAAGATTCTGTCGGACATAGTAGCCGGTGGTTCCTTATCTAGGGGCGGCGGTTCCTTATCAATAAGGTACCGCGGGACCATAAGGAACCGCGACCAGTGGTGTTCAAAAATGGTACTTCCTCAAACTTTGATTAGCCCAGATTTTTACCAAAGGATTTTCAAGCCAAAGTTAACTACTGACCAAAATTTAGGGAGATAACTAACACATAGGATGCACAAAGCTATGCAAATCATAATCACAAAGGCATAGGTAGTCATTAGGATAAAAATAATAAATAATCCAAATAAGTAGTATTAGCTAGTACACAACCAAAATAAGGTAAAAGGAAGCAAATGTTCAATATCACATTATATGTTTACCAACATGTATACTTTGAAACAATTCAAAGTCTTCATCTTCTCTTCTTTCCCAATCCCTTGATCATGTTTCCCAAGTACTTGATTCCCTTCCTTGACTCAACCCGGTGTTCATGTAAATCACCTTCGGTTTGAAGATTTTGACGGTAAAGTTCCTCCAAATTGAGATTATTAGGAACTTCACTAGTGAAATGATGAGAAGGGGAAGCAATGTCATCTAAACCATCCACGAATGAGTTTGTGGAGTGGTGAGAAGTACTCGAAGAATCAATGGGAGCACTTGTGCCAATGCCATCACCATCACTTGTTGGCATGTCCATGTCCTCATCATTGGACTCTTGTTGGTCGGATTTACGATCACATCTTGTCTTTCTCTTATATACCTCTTGAATAGGTAGCATGACCCGTTTGACCGGTTGAAACTGAGAAAGATCAAGATTTGGAAAATCACGGCCAACCCTTTTAAAAAGGCGAGTAAGAAGCATTGCGTAAGGGAGGTTTGTTTTACGCTTGTGAATAGCATAATTGATCCGTTGAGCGATAAAATATGCCAAATTGTAGTTGGTGTTGGTAAAGATGCAATATAACATATGCACTAAACACGCCGGAACATGATCCCGGTTTCCACCAAGACAAAACACATTTTCCCTAAGGATATTGGTCCATTGGACCATATGATCATTAAGGTCGCTTAAGAGAACCTCATGACGTTTCATCGAACATACCTTAGTATGAAGTCTTCTCTTAACGGGTCGATTACGCTTTTTGGAGACAATGTCAACAATGAAGTCGAGATCAATTTCCTCATGATCATTTGGAGGAAAATTTTTGGATTCAAGGAGAGCACTAAGCTTCCATTTATCCGTGAAGCGACAAGTGCCTGCAAATGGGACATCAAGAATTTGACCGAAGACTTCGAGAGAGTATTGAATGAGTTGACCTTTCAGGATGAACCTAACAAATATTCTATCGTCGTTTTCAATGACGGAGTATGTGCTAAAGAACTCTAATAGGAATCGAGGATAGATGTCTTCCTTAATGTTCAACAAACAATCAAATCCAATATTTTCAAACATAGACTTGATGTAGACATAATCCTTAATATCCTTTTGGACAACTCTACCCTTATGAAAACAACGGGATTGAAGGAAGGAATAAGTATGGGCAAGGTGAGTTAAGTGACAAAAGTCGGAAAGGTTAGGCATATACTGTTTGGTGAGTTGATGATCCTTTTGGTATAGTGAAGGCATGATTAGTACCTAAATAAACACAAGAAAATATTTTTCCAATCACTCATATGAAAAATAAAAACAAAACTAAAAAATATGAGAATGTGTTATATCAATTTCTTGACAAACAAAGGATTGAATCCATATCATTCTCATGCTCACAATGTATCTATTCCATTGTTAACCAAGAACATATGAACTATGTTGGATCAACAATGGACTAGAGCATTGGTTTTTCAAAACAAGGTTTTTAGGTAAGCATTAACAATGCAACTACCTATTTGTTCATGGGTTCATCTCAATTCCATCTTTCAACCAATATCATTTAGCCAAAATTCGGATTTGTTCTACAAGTGGGTTTTAGTGAAATCTTAATGAATATGAACCTAAGGAATCTAGTAAAATAACCATGTCAACCAATATTCCTATTAAGGTTCTAATTCAATTTCAATTTAAAAAATCCCCAATTATAAAAGGATGAACCCTAGAACAAAATAGATGAAATTGAAAGAAGTACTTTCAATTAATTGATGTTTGATGAAGGATGAGTGAAACCCACAACTTGGAATCAATTAATTTGAGTGACTGAAGGTTTTTGAAGCTTCAACAATGGTGGAAAAGGTGAAAACCGTCGGCTGTGTGTTTTTGGAAGAGAGAGGGTTTGGTTTGAAAAAGGTTACTTTAATAAAACTGGCGCTCTGACAAACTTTACTGCCCGCGGTACCTTATCGATAAGGAACCGCGGGTTTGAGCCGCCAGAGATAAAGAACCGCCTGCAGAGGCAGGTTTTTATCAATGAAACACGCCAAAATTTTGAAAACCAAGTTTTCTAAAATACTTAATGATATATCTTAAACCTTTTAGAATATCATTGGATCATCATAACACTAAGCAATATGCCTTAATGAAGGATTACGAGTTGAATCGAGATCGAAAAGAACCGAAACAGAAAAACGACTACTCGTAGCGAAAAAGCAAAGTGGAGAGAAGTCAAGGGAAGTGAATCAAGACTAAGATAAATGCTCAAGGGATTAATAACAATATTCAAATCATGGAGACGAAGAGCTTGTGTCATATATAGTGGTTTAAGACGTGCCTTTCCGCGAAACGTTAAACGGCTTTGGTAATGAATAAACACAAAGCAATTATTGATGCATAGACTAAGATCACTTTCAATAATAGTCTTAGTCTAAACCAAAATATTAGCAAGGTATTGATTCACTTTCTCTCCCACAAAGGGCCTACTAACCGTATGGGTACAAACCATGGAAATCATGCTTGATACTTTAAGCTACTACTAACTCACTCTACATCACCATAGTGAGTCAAGTATCCAAGCAATGAAGGTTTGAGAGGATAAAAGAAAAGAATCACAAACCACAAACAAATGTCAAGGCAAGGATGCCAAGAACAAGCACATAGTCAAGTAATGATAAAAAGAATGATCAAAGGGCGTGTGGAAGAACGAAAGCGTACCTTGGCCACAAAGAGCAATCCATCAAGGAATCAATGCAATGCCCAACAATTACTATGATGAGTACTAAGTCTTCAAGTACTAGTATCATTCCCAATCATCTAGATATCATCATTCAAAGATGTTGAAGATCAATGAAGACGAGTCTTCTACAAGTGCAAGTACAATCCACAACTAGTTAAATGATTGATCTTCATGAGTACCTACACAAAGCAAGATGCAAACTAGTAGATACATTTCAAGAGTAGATCTAAAATGCATAAGGGCTACTAATCTAAGAGGGATGCAATATTACCAATTAAAAGACCTATTTTCCAAGAAAAAATAGTTTTGACCAAAGAGAAACGTTAGTACAACTTGATCTTCTAATTTGAGGAGACAATGGATCGATCCAAGTTTTAAAGTACAATATACTTCAAAGATCTTGAGTGACCATCGCTCTGATACCAATTGTAGAAACTAGAAGGGGGGGGGGGGGGTGAATAGTTTCTCTTCTATTAGTCACCTAATTTAAATTACTTTGATTTAAGTGTGTATCAAAAATATCTTTTACTTGAAGCTAAGTTGCATAATGATTAGGTTCAATTCAAATGCATTAGTAATGGTAATAGGTAAGTATAATGATAATGAAATAAGTAAAGAGTAAGGAAAGAGACAACCTAGTGACAAGACACCAAGATTTATAGTGGTTCGACAACGAGGCTCTATCCTCGTTTCTACTCCACTCCTCGAGTACACCTACTCGAGATTTCCACTATATCCACAAGCTCCCTTCTTGGCGGAGAAAGCCTTACATCGTCGCTTACATTATTTTCCGACACTAAGCTAAATGTCGAGATGTAATCATTAGCTAGGACCAATCTACACAATGTTGCCTACTTCACAATTTAACGACACAAGGCTAGATGTCGAGTTCTAATCTCAAGGTAGAACCAATCTTCACGACGTTGCCTACTTCACCATTTTACGACACAAGGCTAGATGTTGAGTTCTAATCCAAAGCTAGAACCAATCTTCACGGCTCTTCACTTTGAAGCTAAGTGAGAACTTCACACAACACAACTACTAATCACTTTCAAGTTTAGTGAGAACTCACAAGACACAACCACATCACTTTATAGTTTAGTGAGAACTACTACACAAATCTATTACAACTCAACTAGACATATCCAAGTACACACATGTAGCTTGGATCTACACAACACAAATCCAAGCAAACACATATGCAATGGATGTACACAACAAATCCAAGTATTCACAAATAGCTTGGATGAACACAACTAGTCCAAGTATTTCATAAAATACAAATGGATCAACAAAAATAAAAAGGCTAGCATGATGTACATGACTAATTCATGGATTCATCTTTATCACAACACTAGTGAGTGAGTGATCTTCTCATTGGACAAGGTAAAGGAGGGGATCAAGAGGATAATCATATGTAAACATACTTAACACATTAAGTGATCATTTACTAATGATTATGCTATAGAAAAGAGAAAGGGGGCTGAGAAAAACGTCCAAGAGGCTCGTTGGAAAATGAGATTTGATCCACTATTTATAGAAGACAAAGTCCAACGGCTAGCTGGACGCGGATCCTTAACTAGCCGGCGGTTCCATATCGCTAAGGAACTGCCTAGCTATTTAAGGTACCGCCCAGTAGAGTCTGCTCCCTTTTTTGTCTTTTAGTGGGGTAGGAATATCTGAGGTTTTTTAAACCTTCAAAGGATATTCTTATGGCATATAGAATATGCCATTTTCAAATTTACATTTTCCATTTTAATAAAACATTTTCTTAAAAAGAAAGTTTATTAAAAAATCTTTTGTCATATTAACAAAAGTGAGTTTTAAGAATAATCACTTTGATGATCACTAAGTATGATTAAGAAAAGTTAGTGATATGATTATTACCTTGATGATAGTGTTAGTTAAATAATTCGTTTTGTGTTTTACACTAAATGTGTTGTATAGTTTGTTGTGATCAAAACTAAGAAAGATTAGTTAACACTAATAATATTTTTAGGCATCACTTGCATTAACACTTTTTTATCTGCCGATGATGGAAGGGAGGCCCAAATATTTCGTCTGATGTGCAACTTCACGTACCGAAAGGGATTGAATAACTCGAGACCTTACATGTTAATCGACATTTGCACTAAAAGAAATTTTTGATTTCTCGCAATTTATGACTTGTCCCGATGCTTTACAATATTGGTCCAAAATGCTTTTCAGTTTGCAAACCTCCAATTCTGAAGCTCTCGAGAAGAATATGTTGTCGTGTGCGAAGAATAAGTGAGAGATAATTGGCGCTCCCCTGCACACCTTAACTCCATGGACATGACCTTGTGTAACTGATTTCCTTATAATAGATGATAACACTTCTGTACACATAATAAAAAGATAGGGCGAAATAGGATCTCCTTGACGGAGACCCTGAGTGTCACATCACCAGAAAGTTGCCCGTTAATATTAAAAGATAAGGTAACCAAAGATACACAAGCCATGATCAGTTTGATGAAGTGTGATGGAAAGCCAACTTTTTAAGAACAAAACATTTTAGTTTTTTATAAATTTAGACTTTTTGGAGAACAAAATTCGAAAAAATATCATTTGAGAAAAGTATTATTTGAAAAAAACTTATTTGTGAAAAAAATCAATTTTGAAAAAAAAACGTAATTTCGGAAAAAAGTATTTTTTTAAAATATAGAACAGTATAAAAGTTACTCACTTAGTACTAATGTTTTTCATCATATAGATTTTTTCAAAAACTTTTAATTTTCGAATTAAAAAAAAATGTTTTTTCAAAAAAATAAGTTTTGGTAAAAATATTTAGTGAATTTTTTTTTAAATAATTTTTGAAAGAAAAAACAAACTTTCAAAAAAAATTAATTATTTTTTTTCTTCTGAAAATGACCAAAATACCCATGCCTTTTTATCTGTATTAAATTCAAAATATTGATAGTATACTAAATCTGTAAGAAAAAGAAACCACAAGGACTAATATCGATGGGAAAAAAATGAGGGACCAAAATTATAGGATTCAACAAACCACGGGGACGATTTATGTAATTCTCTCTACAAAATACTATGAAACAATGGCAAAGTGAATCCCCATTTTCATAGTGAAAATTATTTGGTACGCAATGGTAAAATTTCGTGTCTTGAATCATCCGTTAACTATCATAAACGAGCACCGAACCATTAACTTACGAAAGTTATAGCAAAAGTTACAATTTTAACCCTAAACTATCTAAAACTTACATTTTGTTTAAAATTAAGAAAAAATTCAAGATTCGTCTCTGTAGTTTACCCAAAATATCAAGTTTCACCCCTAACTCAAAAAAACGTCAAGAATCATCCGTAATTTTGAATCTATGATCGAATTTGGTCCCTATTTTGGATGAATGTTGGTTTTGGCTGTTAAGTCTAATGAGTTGAGGGGTATTTCGGTCTTTTAATGTTTTGGCTACATTTAATACAAATACTCTCACTTTTTTCTTTTAATTTTTTTCTTTTTTATTCTTATCTCTATCTCTCTCACGTCTCTCTCTTAGATTTATTTCAACTTTTTCTTCTTTTTAACTTTCATTCTCTAGTTTAACAGCTTTTCTGCACGCACAAAAATCATTCATATATCTTTATTAACTTGTCTTGGTCTTTCCTCTTTTGTAGTTGCTTCAAGAAAGTAAAAAACAAATCAATTACAACCCAAAAACATAGGATGTATCAAAAGAACTTCAAAAAAGAATCAACAAACAATAATAGTTACCTATGGTTGACAAAGATTTAAATTTTGAGGCGGGTTTGATACATCACTAGCTGATCTATTCGAAACTAGTTTTGCATTTGGCGGATCATTAGATGGTAAATCTTTCTTGGTTGGAGCTTGAGATTGAGTCATCAAACCATATAAAACCTCGGCTATCTCAATTTCAAACTCTTCCGGATTCGAAGATGATGACTTTGATGTCGATTTTGGATAAAAACAAACCATCTTTTTTCAAACTGAGACATTTGAAGAAGAGGTGAAACTGGTGACATCGAGGATTGTCGATGACTCTGTTCTACACTTCCATTCCAAACAACACCAAATACCCCTTCATGCGAACTTTTTGTCGATGCTCAAATCATTAAAAAAATTAAATTAAAAATCATATATTTAATCAAAATAAAATCCTTTAAAAAAGCACATCATGGTTGTGTCTACGGACCTCTGATGGGAAGATTACTGGGGCACCGTGAATTCTTTTCTAGTATTTGACATGATGGTTCGATTTTGGGAGATCTGGAGATTGGAAGAAGAAAGATACAATTGATGATGTTTGATGATAGTGATTGATGATAGTGGTTGCAGGAGAGAGTTGTGAGAGAGACAGAGAGAAAAAAGAAAGAAAGAAAAAAATAAAATTAATAAAAGAATTAATGTGAGTTTATGGGTCCCACTTGATAATATAGAAATAAGCATAATACCCCGCCCTTCATTAAACTTAACGGAGAAAACTAACCTCCATCCAGAATAGGGACCAAATTCGATCATAATTTCAAAAATAGGGATGATTCTTGACATTTGTTTGAGTTAGGGATGAAATTTGTCATTTTGGGTAAACCACATGGACGATTCTTGAAATGTTTTATAAAAATAAATAGAAAACTTACACACATGTAAAACCTTAACCCTAATACTCAATCATCCATCTTCTTTATACTCCGGCCGCCATCATCAAATTCCAGCCACCACTTCCGTCGGCCGCCACATAAAACCTACTCAAATTTATCAGATCTACCAAGATCCGCCACTGATATGAGTGAAATATCATATCAATTATAACATCTAAAACCCTAAAACACAAGGAAAATACCAAGTTTTATTGTGATAAAGCGGAATTATGTGGTATTCTTTGTTGTTTGTGATTGTGTAGGCAAGATGATACGTTTTGGTGCAAACACGGATTTCAAGGATATATTTTGAAGAAAAATACTAGAGAAGGATCAAGATTGACCAAGTCAACAAAGTCAAAGGGTTGAAGATTGAGATTCTTGAAGAGGAGGGACTTTGAATGACAAGATTCCAAAGACTTTACAAGTTATTTACAAAACTGCCAAAAGCTGAAATTCCAGGGACTGAAGTTGCCAAAAAGAATAATGCTTAAGCTGGTTGAACAAATGGACCAATAACAGTGGCTCATTAATGATCAATCCCACTTATATATATTCCACTAATTATTCCGCAGCTAATCATAGGAATAAAAAAGCAAAATACATCAACATTTATTGGCAATCAACTCATCAGCATTCAATGATACAGCCAAAATATTCACCAATCATTGGCATTTAATGTTTACTTTATCAATCACAATCTATACACCTTAACCAATCACAATTCAAAGTTTTACCTCCCACGGATTATACTTGCTAAAGATACAAAATTAACCAAAGGCCACGTAAAACTCCCTGATTGGTGCACCCACGTCACCAGGGCTCTCCTTCACTTCACATTGCTGCTATAAATAGACTTCATTTCTTTCATTTTATGTAAGTAGAAATAGTGTGTTTTTTACACACAGTTATATTGTAATATTCCGTTTCATTTTCACTTCACTTTTCTACTATGTGTTTTCACACACAGTGAAACACATAGTTAGTTATCTTAAAACAGTGGAGTACTTAGTTACATCAATTGTGACTGAGTTGTACCCATATTACTTTCGATAGCAATAAAATTCCTTCCATTTCCTATTAATCATCATACACCTTCGTTACTGTTATGCAATATATCATTTTCAAATCTGAATCTCACTGAGTTTTTCTTGCTATACGAACAAGAGTTTAATGGAGTTTGATCAAGATAGCTTTTCGTGATGCAAGATACGTAGGTAGCAGTCTCGGTTTAGCTCAGTTCGAGTTACGGTTTTGATTTAGTTTTCTACGCAGTTGGATTGTTCGAGTAGTGCAGCCTTAGTCCAGCAAGAGAATTGATAGTAGTAGTAGTGATATTGGAGTGATCAACATATTGCTTAATTGAAGTAGGAGTAGCAGTGTTCTCGATTAAAAACCTAGGGATCTGTTTTTGTACACGCGAGTTCGAGAAAGCGAAGAGTAAAAGTCAAACGAGTGAAGTTCGCTGAGAAGTTTAGTTAGCTGTGGTTCGATCTCGGTTTCGATCTTGTTTTAAGCCAGCTCAGCGCTGCGCATCGACGTCAAAGGAGACTTCAAACATCAATGGTTAAGCTAGTTTCAGTTTTTGCATATTTTAGATTTGCTAGCGGTGCTATTGTAGTGTACAATTTCTGCTGATAATTTGCGATTTATAATTTTGCTACTAGTTACCTGTTAGCAATTTTGCGATTTATTCATAGACTGTAGCCTGTTAGTTCTTTGTTAAAAATCTGATATCTCAGTGTATGGAAGTGGTTTTAGTGATATTGATAATTGTCTGTGAAACGTGCTAGATCTTACTGATTTTTAGTTTGTTAGTTTAACGCACCGAATTTTGTAAGAATAAGGCATTACAGATTTTTAGATCATATAGGATAGATGAATACTGTTGACGGTTCCTTATAATTTGTAAAAATTAGTTGGACCAATTCTTACTGTGGACATTGATCGTTTTGTTAATGGGCCATTTGGTTCGTTATATCTAAACAAGTACCAGTGCTTTTAATACTTTAGATTTAACGAAGTTTAGAGATTGTAAAACTTGGATTTTATAAAACGTGTATGTTAGATTTTTAAAAAATGTATTTTTAGTGTAAGGAGAATAGAACTTTTATAAAATTAGTATTTTTCTTTTGTCAAAATTAGATTTTATCAAGTTTGCATTTTTCATTTTTTATAAAAATTGTTAGATAAAATCTTGTAGGAATTTTAGAAAAATTAGTTGGTAAAAATTAGTTAGACTTTTATAAAAGAATTAGTTACATTTTTTTAGTTGGTTAATTAGTTGAATTTGTTAAATTTGTTGAGTAGTTACATTCTTGTTATTTTGTTAGAGTAATTGTTGAGTTTGTTACTTGTTTGGTTTATTTGTACCTTGTGCTTAATTGCTTGTACTTGCAACGTGTTTTTAGTGTAGTACACATACATAAAAGATAATATTTTTATCTTTTTGATTGCTTTGAGAAAATTAGAAATAGATTACCAAAATCTTACTTTTACAACCAAAAACAATTACGTGGCTTAATTGATATCGATTAATCAATTCGTAAAAACATCGAGAAAAAACGAACCTTAAAAAGTGAGACATTAGCCACCTAAACAACCCGTCACCATCATTAAATCCACTAATAACCACCTCTACACCACAATCGTGGCTCTAACCGCCGCCACTTCTCACTCCAACACCATAGCCTAAACACCAGCCGCCATGATTCCACCCACCATCGACACATCACCATCTACCCATCATGTGACCACCGTACTGTCATCATCACAGAACCACACGCCACCACCACTATAACCACCACGCCACCATCACTGTTGTCACCGACGTACTCCACCACAGACCACCACACCGCCGCTTTCTTGATAACACCAACCACGACCATCAACACTAACTGTTACCCGTAGTTAGGGGTGTCAGTAGGGTCGGGTTGACCCGACCCGCACCCGAACCCGAATCCGATTAGGCTAATCGGTTCGGGTTAAATCGGGTAAAAAAATTAATCGGGTTTTTTAACCCGACCCGCGTAACCTGATATTTTTAGCGGGTCGGGTTAGGATTACAAAAATATTTTTGTCGGGTTAGCGGGTCAAACCCAATAAGACCCGATTATAAAAATGTTTTTTTAATTAATAATCATAAAAAGCTCAATACTATTTGCCTACCAGTATGCAAAATGCGTGGTAAAACGTTTGGTTAGCCCATGTGTTCTGACGTATGTATTACTTCAGGTATGGTCTATACTTGCTACTTAGGTATGTGTTACTTAGTTATAGAAATTGAAGTTGAATAAGTAGTTAGTTAGTCACAAATAAATATGTACCTGATGTTTTTGATGTTATTGCTGCACATATCATATGCATTTACTTAGTGGCTCACACATACACATGATATTATAATGGTACGTACTATACAAATTGAAAAGTAAGTAAACTATATGAGTTATGATTTAGATGATGGTTTATGTAAGCTAAAATTTATTCTAGACGCTCTTAATGGTGCTATACTCTGTCTGATATACGAATGGTTAGATTGCAAACTAATGGCTTATGATTTATGATATATGAAATGCTAATATAAACTTTGATTCACACAGTAGTTTATATTTTCCTTATGTTACTTTTATAACAGTAAGATGTGGGAAACGGTGTATACTTTTATTAAAACAATAATAAAATTAACAGAACAAAGAACAGAATTAAATAACAAATAAAATTGAAAGCAGTAAAACTAAGACGAGGCACGTGTTTAACACGCTTCCCTTAAAACAGATTCGCCGTCTGTTTCCCAGGGTACAACGTCCAAAGCTGTTGTACAGCCGGACTAGACAAACTTGCCTGAAAGATCACGGAAGCCTTCTGCGTTTCTGATCGAGAACTGCTGGAAAAATCGTCTGGTAATGGAGTATGAAAAGCTGCGTTTTTTTTTTCCTGATGATTAACTGAATGAGACAGATTTATTATATAGTGATAATTTGCCTTGGTGCAGAAAGTGGGATTTCTAGGCCAAAAACGGGTTCGAAGCTACTGAACTTGTGCACGAGCGCGCGACCTGCGGACACGAATGCAACTCCGAAAACTGGCTTGGGTGCGGGCAGATTTCGGTATCTTTTTTGCTGCAAATTCGGATTTTTTACAGAAAATTCTGTAATCTATTTTAAGAATAGATTTAGAATAAATTTGTGTTTATAATTGATTTGCAAATCGTGTTATAGAAATAACAGATTTGTCAGAATATTTTATATGGAACAGAATATTTTGTCTTGGTGACCAAGACAAATTTTCACTATATAATAAATCTGTCTCATTCAGTTTAATCATCAGGAAAAAAAAAACGCAGCTTTTCATACTCCATTACCAGACGATTTTCCAGCAGTTCTCGATCAGAAACGCAGAAGGCTTCCGTGATCTTTCAGGCAAGTTTGTCTAGTCCGGCTGTACAACAGCTTTGGACGTTGTACCCTGGGAAACAGACGGCGAATCTGTTTTAAGGGAAGCGTGTTAAACACGTGCCTCGTCTTAGTTTTACTGCTTTCAATTTTATTTGTTATTTAATTCTGTTCTTTGTTCTGTTAATTTTATTATTGTTTTAATAAAAGTATACACCGTTTCCCATAATCTTAAAACATATTCTGTTTAACAGAATTAAAACTTTTATTAAATCGGATTAATAATTTTATCATATTTTTTTTTATAAACTGTTTCTACCGAAACCAAGATTGAGTTTCACTGGAAATCAGTTTTAATTTACAGATTTTAATTAACAGTTAAGGTTTTTTTTTAGCAGTTGTTCTAATCAGTTTATTGAAACCAAGATTGTGTTTCTGTTAAACTGATATGTTTGATAATTACATCTGATTCATTGAAACCAAGATTGAGTTTCTTTGAAGCAGATCCACTATAAGTATATAGAGATCACGATTGAATTTCTTATATACAGATTTATAACAGTTGTCTAACTGTTTGTGTTTTGATCTTGTTTGATCTTTCAGGATATCTACCAGCACTCCTGTAACTCCTGTAACTCCTGCAACTCCTATTGTGAATGTAACTGGTGCGCCAGTTCCCCACACAGTTGCTAATCATGCTGAAAAACCAGAAAAATTCAATGGACAGAATTTTAAGAGGTGGCAGCAGAAGATGTTCTTCTATCTCACTACTTTGAACCTTGCGAAGTTCTTAAAGGAGACTGTACCTCAGGTGGAACCTCCTAGAGAAGGTGTACCCGAAAATCAACAAGCCGTGCAAGCTGTTGAAGCATGGAAACATTCAGACTTCTTGTGTCACAACTATATTCTGAATGGTTTGGTGGACTCTTTGTACAATGTGTACTGCAAGACTAAGACTGCCAAAGAATTATGGGAGTCGTTGGAACGCAAGTACAAAACTGAGGATGCTGGTACAAAGAAGTTCGTGGTAGCTCGCTTTTTGGATTACAAGATGGTTGATTCAAAGAGTGTGATAACTCAGGTTCAAGATCTGCAGGTTTTGCTACACAACATTCATGCTGAGGGTATGACTTTGAGTGAAACTTTTCAAGTTGTTGCTCTCATTGAAAAGTTACCTCCAAGCTGGGTAGAATTTAAAAACTACTTGAAGCATAAGCGAAAGGAGATGACTGTTGAAGACTTGGTTGTTCGTCTTCGTATTGAAGAGGACAACAAGTTGGCTCAGAAAAACACTTATACACCTGATTCTGCCAAGGAAAATATGGTTGAGCATGGTTCGTCTTCTTCAAAGTCTAAAGGCAAGAGCTTTGGAAAAGGGAAGAATGACAAGAAGAGCAAAGGGAAGTCTGAGTACCTTGCTCCTAAGGCTGGAATTGCGAAGCAGAAGTTCCAAGGAAATTGCTTCAACTGTGACAAGCCAGGTCATCGTGCTGCTAATTGTAAAGCGCCAAAGCGGGTGACTCCACGCGAGGCTAATATGGTGAATGATAATGTGGACATGATTGCTATGGTGTCTGATGTCGTTACCATGATCTCTGAAGTTAACCTGGTAGGTTCTAATAATAATGATTGGTGGGTTGATACTGGGGCAACCCGTCATGTGTGTGCTGACAAGAGTATGTTTCACTCTTTCAGAGCGGTTGACAATGGAGAGAAGCTGTACATGGGCAACTCTGCAACTGCTGATATCAAGGGCGAAGGAGATGTTATTTTGAAGATGACATCCGAGAAAGAGCTCAAGTTGACTAAAGTCTTGTATGTTCCGGAGATTCGCAAGAATCTTGTGTCCGGATGGCTTTTGAATAAGTTTGGTTTTCGTCTTGTTTTTGAGTCTGATAAAGTTGTATTTTCTAAGAATCAAATGTATGTTGGTAAGGGGTATGCCCTGAATGGTATGTTTAAGCTCAATGTAATAGTTGTTAAGAATGCTATCAATAAAATGAATTCTTCTGCTTACTTGATTGAGTCTTCTAATGTGTGGCATGGCCGTCTTGGACATGTTAATTTTAATTCAATGCGTCGTTTGATTAAATTTAATGGCATACCAAATTTTCATATTGATTCAAATTATAAGTGTGAAACTTGTGTCGAAGCCAAACTTACAAGATCATCTTTCAAATCGGTTGAACGAAAAACCGAACCACTTGATATGCACACAGACATATGTGATTTGAAATCACTACCCACAAAAGGTGGCAATAAGTACTTCATCACGTTTATTGATGATTGCACAAAGTACTGCTACGTTTACTTGTTGAAAAGTAAAGATGAAGCTATAGACAAGTTTGTTCTATACAAAACCGAAGTTGAGAATCAACTTGGTAGGAAATCAAGGTTGTACGAAGTGATAGAGGAGGTGAATATGTGTCTCCTTTTGCTGATCTATGTGCGAAACATGGAATTAGACATGAGTTTACTGCTCCTTATTCACCTCAGCAAAACGGTATTGCCGAAAGGAAGAACCGTACCTTGAAAGAGATGGTTAATGCCATGTTGTTAAGTTCTGGTTTGAGCCGGGACATGTGGGGGGAAGCCATTCTAACGGCTACTTATCTTTTAAACAAGATACCTCGTAAGGATAAAGAGGAAACCCCATATGAATTGTGGATGGGAAGAAAACCATCATACCAGTACTTACGAGTGTGGGGGTGTCTAGCCAAGGTAGTTGTGCCGACACCTAAGACCCAAACGATTGGACCTAAATCTGTGGATTGTATATTTATTGGATATGCTAAGAATAGTAGTGCGTATCGTTTCATTGTACATGATTCGAAAAATCCAGATATACACAAGAACACAGTTATGGAATCAAGGAATGCGTCCTTCTTTGAAAACATATTTCCTTGTTTAAAGAAGGAAAATAGAAGCACATCTAGAATAGATGATGCAGTTGTCCAAGATAAGAGACAACGTGATGATAATGATCTCCAAGATGAGAGACAAGATCAACCCGAGGAAGAAGAGGTTGAACCTAGAAGAAGCAAACGGGCAAGAACCGAGAAATCATTTGGACCCGATTTTGTCTCTTTTATGGTAGAAAATGAACCCACTTCTTATCAAGAAGCTGTAAATTCCTCGGAAGGGCCTCGATGGAAAGAAGCGATTAATAGTGAAATAGAGTCTATTTTACAAAATCATACTTGGGAGCTCGTGGATTTACCTCCTGGTTGTAAACCACTAGCCTATAAATGGATCTTCAAGAAGAAGATGAAAGCTGATGGCACCATTGATAAGTACAAAGCAAGATTGGTGATCAAAGGTTTTAGACAACGTGAAGGTCTAGATTACTTTGATACTTATTCGCCTGTTACGCGAATAACTTCTATTAGGATGATTCTTGCTATTGCCGCATTAAGAAATTTATAAGTTCACCAAATGGATGTGAAAACGGCTTTTCTAAATGGAGATTTAGAAGAAGAAATATACATGAACCAACCCGAGGGTTTCATGGCTCCTGGATAAGAGAGCAAAGTTTGTAGGCTTGTTAAGTCATTGTATGGCTTAAAGCAAGCTCCAAAACAATGGCATCAAAAGTTTGATCACGCCATGCTATAGGGTGGATTCAAAATTAATGAATGCGACAAGTGTGTTTATGTCAAAGACACGAATAGTGGATATGTAATCTTGTGTCTTTATGTTGATGATATGCTTATCGTTGGCAGTAACGACAGGATGATCAAGTCTACTAAAGACATGTTGAAATCAAAGTTTGACATGAAAGATATGGGTTTGGCTTATGTGATCCTTGGAATAAAGATCATACAAACTCATAGTAGAATTGCATTAAGTCAAGCACATTACGTGGACAAAATTCTCAATACTCATAATGCGGGGGATTCCGGCCTAGCTAGAACTCCAATTGACACCAGTTTGCATCTATCTAAAAATAGAGGCGCAGGTGTTGCCCAATTAGAGTATTCAAGAATTATTGGCATGTTGATGTATTTGATGACATGTACCCGACCTGACTTAGCATATGTTGTTAGCAGGCTAAGTAGATATACTAGTAATCCAAGTGATGCACATTGGAAAGCTATGACTAGGGTACTTCATTATTTGAGATACAGTCGTGATTATGGACTGAATTATGCTAGATATCCATCTGTTATTGAAGGATACAGTGATGCAAATTGGATATCTGACATAAAGGATTCTAGATCGACCAGTGGATATGTGTTTACACTGGGAGGGGCCGCTATATCTTGGAAGTCTTCCAAGCAAACTGTAATAGCTAAGTCCACGATGGAATCAGAATTTATCGCGTTAGATAAATGCGGAGAAGAGGCGGAATGGCTACGTCAATTCGTAGAGGACATACCCAGGTGGCCTAAACCGGTAACGGCCATTAGTATACATTGTGATAGTCAATCGGCAATTGGCAGAGCTCATAGCACAATGTATAATGGAAAGTCTAGACATATCCGTCGTCGACATAATTCGGTACGACAACTACTCTCAACAGGAGTTATCTCAATTGACTATGTGAAGTCAAAGGATAACATTGCGGATCCGCTTACGAAAGGCTTAAGCAGAGAGTTAGTTAGTAAGTCGTCTAAAGGAATGGGACTAAAGCCCTTGAAGGAATGAGTTTCTATGAAGGAAAACTTAACCCAGTTGACTGGAGATCCCAATATCTGGGTTCAATAGGACAACCTAATCATAGAAATGTGGGGGAAGTTACGTCAATGTGGGGGAGTTACTTAATAAAATAACTTTCCTAGTCCATTCCTAGAACAATGTGACTTGTTGAGAGGTTAAACATATGGCTTAATGATTCAGGATGAAATCATAAAGCATAATGATTCAAGATGAAATCATAAAACATATGTTTTTAATGATTCAAGATGAAATCACCTATGTGAGAGAGAAGTGGGGTCGCTTCGAAGGAAATTGTGGGGGCGCAATTTCTAAGAGCTCTTGCAAAACCAGGCGAGTGTTCATGACCATAACGAACACGACTATGAGGACTTGACAAGGTCAGGGAGAGTCTTGTGTGAGTGTGTATTGTCGTCTACGTAAACAGAGGCTGAGTTCAGTGACATCGCGTCTACTCAGATCTAGGAGACTAAGTGCATCTCATAAGGGAAGGTTCGAAGGGTTACACCTACCTATCCTATGCAGGACTTAACCGCAGAAATTTTGCCGAAACTTTCGTGTGTTTTTGACCGATTCCCATTCATGTGGGGGATTGTTGGAAAATGTTTTGCAAAATATGGTTTTTGCAATACTTTGGACATAATTTTATATATGTATATGTTATATATATTCGTAGTACTTAGTAGCTTTGCGTTCTCCTCGAAGAGATCGCAACGAGCTAAAGTATGTCCAATATGGAGTTAATATGAATGAGATATCGTGTCTCAAAGTGAGTCACGTGAAACACAATATTTGGAAAAATATTTGTCCCACATCGCTTGAAACATGAAGTGAAAACATGTTTATAAGGAAATCCTAGTTTCTACCCTACAATATTCATTTGTGGGTTTTTACTCCCACGCCTACGCGCGCGCAGGGGGGGGGGGGGGGTGCAGAAAGTGGGATTTCTAGGCCAAAAACGGGTTCGAAGCTACTGAACTTGTGCACGAGCGCGCGACCTGCGGACACGAATGCAGCTCCGAAAACTGGCTTGGGTGCGGGCAGATTTCGGTATCTTTTTTGCTGCAAATTCGGATTTTTTCCAGAAAATTCTGTAATCTATTTTAAGAATAGATTTAGAATAAATTTGTGTTTATAATTGATTTTCAAATCGTGTTATAGAAATAACAGATTTGTCAGAATATTTTATATGGAACAGAATATTTTGTCTTGGTGACCAAGGCAAATTTTCACTATATAATAAATCTGTCTCATTCAGTTTAATCATCAGGAAAAAAAAACGCAGCTTTTCATACTCCATTACCAGACGATTTTTCCAGCAGTTCTCGATCAGAAACGCAGAAGGCTTCCGTGATCTTTCAGGCAAGTTTGTCTAGTCCGGTTGTACAACAGCTTTGGACGTTGTACCCTGGGAAACAGACGGCGAATCTGTTTTAAGGGAAGCGTGTTAAACACGTGCCTCGTCTTAGTTTTACTGCTTTCAATTTTATTTGTTATTTAATTCTGTTCTTTGTTCTGTTAATTTTATTATTGTTTTAATAAAAGTATACACCGTTTCTCACATAAGACGCTACTTGGTATAAAATAGTTGCCATTAGTAATATCACCCGCTAACCCGAATCATCCGACCCGATATAACCCGACCCGAATACCATCCGAATCTGATAACCAAATTCTTTATCGGGTCGGGTCTCGGTGATTTTTTAAAATCTAAAACTTGACTCAACCTGAACCGACAAGACCCGATAACCCGACCCGATAACACCCCTACCCGTAGTCGTGACCATCAACAGCCGACCTACATAACCACTATCACATTCGTCACCCTATCACCGCCATCTTCATCAACGGATCGACGCCGGTTGTGGTCGTCAGCCACGCGCCGCCATTCTTAACCATCAATAACTCCTCACATCATCATCACTAATACTCAACGACACCACAACCACCAGCGTCGTCGCTGGTGATGACATCACCAGCAATCACGCGCCACCAGCCGCGGGGTGTCGGATTTTCCTTATATTGAGCCACTCACGAGTGTTTGTTGATGTTCGTACCATGAAACCACTACAAATTGGTGTTTGTGTGTGATTTCCGACCACCATAGCCGTACCGACGGCAGTGTCGGGGTTGTGGTGGTGATATTATTCATATGTGTTAGGCTACTTGCAACGCTGTGTAGGTCGCGACCTAATTTTTTTCAGTTTTATCTCTCCTGCGACTTAGTGCGACCTATTTCCCCAACCAGGCGACCTAGTCCAACTTTTTTTAATCATTATTTTCTCTTTATAAATACCACATTCTCACACACAATTTGTAACACCCCAAAACTGGTCAACGGAAGCGGTAAAGTTCGGGGGCTGTTACGTCATAATAACAAAGTCCAAGGTACAAGAGAACGACTCTAAATGAGACGTTTTTAAATAATTTACCTCGTTGCATTAGATTTAGAAATACAAGGTTCAAATCATAAACAAGTTTAAGCAAGTGCAGCGGAAATCAGAATTTAAATAGCAACAAAGAGGTAAAAAGTTTATTAAGCATGAGCAAGTCTTCAAATCTAAGTACAATATGCATGAGACTCCAAAGCAAGCAACAAGCAAGTAGTTCAACACCTGAGATAAACGCTTAAAAGTGTCAACACAAAGGCTGGTGAGTTCATAGGTTTAACTTAAAATATAACATTCGATGTTGGACCGCAAACAAACTGTTTAAAGCATATGAGACATTATGGGCGATATAATGTCATGCATATGGGAATCAGATAGAATGATTATAGTTATGATAGCTCTAAGCTCATGACACCGAGGCTGATGACAAGCACGTACAACTGATGCACGCGTAATATATAAGATTGCCCCAAGTAGGTGTCTAACCCGAGACCACCTAGCAACAACCATATGATATACGTCCGTTTGGCATGGCGATGTATTTGAACACCCGGACGGGGGTTGTCAAACCCCAATAGATCTATCCATAACATAAGCGCCTACTCAACCAGAGTAACTAACGGTTCATGATAACAGGGGACTAGTGGGCTATCGCTACTTAGGCATATCACACATAACTATTAGCAATGCAACAATGTAAACAGATTTTGCGTCCATCATGCAACAAAGCATTTATCTCACCCAGATGATTAAACATAAAAGACAGTTTAATAAGGGCTATGACTCACCTCAGAATGAAAAGTATCACAGCAAGAATATGATAATCACAAGTGCAGCAAACGCAAACGTAACCTAAATATATAACGCTAGGTTAGGTCACAATTAAAGAATACAAAAATACATTCACGTCACACGCACATGTCACCCTTTACCACGGTTTAAGTTATAAATAAAATTAAACTCAAAACATTTATTGATGTAATATTGGACCAAACTCCCAAGTTAAGAAGATGACGTCTTGACTCGATAAAATTTTGACAGCCTTTCAGCGTCACATTTATTTTTACCATTTTAACCGACACTTAACTAACATCGATTCAATCTCCACTAATCGCTTTCAAAACGCGACGCCTCACTTGCAATTTATTATAACTCGTCATAAAACATTTCCAAATAACATTTGCACATACTAATTTACAACTTGAAAGCTTTTAGTAACAAATTATATTAGAACACTTCTCCAGTTCATAAATTTTTGACAATAAAACAATGACTCTTTTAACTTGACAATGAAATGTGTGTCAAATCCCACGTGATGCCCTTATACTCATTTTGAGAAAATTGTTTGTTTGAAAGTGACTATAACCTTGTCAGATTATTAGGAAAACCAACAGGGACTTCATTTCCTATTCTCTCTCGGTATGAAATATTTTTCCCTCACTCTCACATATTTACTATCTCCCGCTCGCCTATATACATACATACATACTCTCTCGTCTCTCTCGTTACCACAGCAGGAGAAAACCAGTTTTTGAAACCATTTTTAACCTCACTTTTGAAATAAACTCGACACCACAAAACTCTCGGACAAAACATCAAAACCCACTCTTAGAAAACTTCACATCAAAGCTCACATGTTTACACAGCCCTCGCCTCACATACTCTCGACTCACAGCTCTCGTTAAAACTTTCGGTATATAAGCAGTAGTAAAACCCATCGTTTGAAACTCCATTTTCGTAAAACCTTCCTGCGTTTCATCTCACAAGATCTCACAGAACTCAGCAAGACTCTCACAAAAACTTTCACAGTTCATACAACCCTCGACATGAAACCCTCGTAAACTTTCAACAATCTCACGTCAGTTCGCAGTCACCACCTGGTCTCACATATACTTAAAACTTGGTTTCGAGCGTACCCATTTAGCTCAACTCACACAAAAAGACACGCTGACGTGGGCTTTAAAACAACACATGTGACTCTTAACGTAAAAAAAAATCCATTTCAAACGCAAGCCTTAAACTTGTTTTATGAAGCTGTTAATGTGTCATTACAAGATTTCAAGACATAGCTTAGAAGGTTTAATTTCCGAAAATGTGGTAAGGATGACAATGTATGTACAAGTGATACAACAATTAAGAACGAAGAAAGAGGTGTACGAGGTAACCTTGAGCTCTCGGTATAAAAATGCTTGCAAACGAATGCGATGTCGACCTCACGAACCAAGACAACCCCAACTCGAGATACACCTTCGAACTAGTAAGACCCACGTGACAAACCTCGTACTCGCAACCGCACCCAGAAACCTTCGAACCGGTGAACTCGCGTCTAAACGATGAACCCCCTTCACGACATAACCCTCGAACGACTGTTGTCCCGAAAAGGAATTTGAATGATGATGTTTTGTACGTAGAGGTGTTAGTACATGTTTTAGAGGAAGACGTTGTGTGTGAGAAATAAGTTCGGGATGATATTTTGTAGGTGTGTTTAGTTTTGCAAAGATGAAATAATAGAGGTTGATGATACTATGATGAAGTTATCAGAAGTTGGTGTGTGTGCTTCTAGGTGAGTGAAGGTAAAAGGGTGATATGTGGATATAAGGGTGGTATAAGACATATGTTTTGCATGACCAGGGGACCAAAAATGATCTACCAATGGGGTAAAGGCTTAGAACAGTACTATGATATTGTTCTAGGATGAGGTTGTTGAATAAATTTCAAAATATGAATGTATCATGTTCATGAGTGTAGCCATGTATATAAAGTTTTAAATGAAATTGAGTGTGTATTTGGTATGCTTTAGAGTGTATAAGGATTTGTTTGAACAATTTTGGCAAGAAACAAGAAACTATAGTAATGCTCGTATAACATGAAAACTTGGTGAGCTTTGGTAGGTTGATGGCCGATTATGGCTTAGCATTAGGTGATCTTTAGTGTTAACCAAGGTTAATTTTTCTAAAAGTGGTAGCTAGTTAGGTTTGTTTCAGTAAAGTGTTGTGAGTGGAAGCTAAAAGTGTGAGTGAATTAATTAGAAAATGATAGCATTGGGTATAAATGTTTATTTGAGGTATTTTTAGCTTTACATGTGAGTCGAATAATTAGGCCGATCCTAATTATATTTACGAAAAATAAAATAATAATTAACGATTCGCTAAAATAATTAATAAAATTAATTATCGCAATAATTATGAAAAATAACTATTCTCACAGTATTTATATATACACAGATACGTAGGCAACAGTTAAATTGCAGAAAATTCGCGCAAAGCGACGCAACTAAATCCTACACAGATAATGCACACGTATTGAAATTAAATTTCAGATACGCTTAAGTATTGATCGTAAATTATTACGCAACCAATAGTGACCCACTCGCAGTGTTCACAGTAATGCAGACTGAGCACAGTCTAAGCAAAATACACGTCAGCACACGTTATTTTACAAAATAAGGGAACGCTTCCCAGATAATTAGCAATTTAGCACACAGTTCACTAAAAAAAAGTCTAGGGGCAAAAACTGTAATTTTAGAGAGTCTGAAAAATTACGGCGTGTTACAGTCCCCCATCGTTAAAGAAGCTTTCTCCTGAAAGCTTAGAGTGTGTTATCAATACGGGAATCAGCGTACAAGTGTGTGTACTTACACGAGGTAGCGCTCCTAGGTGAATTCAGGATCACGCCTAGAATTCCACCTCACATTGACAATTGATACACGCTTCTACTTCAGCCGTTTGACCTCGCGGTCCATAGTTTTAACAGGCTCCTTGACAAAATTCAAATTGTCATCGACTTGTATCTCGTCCAACGGCACGACACGTGTTTCATCAGAAAACACTTCTTCAAATTTGACACGTGAAGGGTATTGTGCACCCGACTGAGTGCTTGCGACAACTCCCACTAATAAGCCACGATTTCAACTCTTGCTAAGATCTTGAAAAGTCCATTGTAACGAAGACTCACTACCCTTGTTTTCCAAAACGTATCATACCTTTCCAAGGTGATACTCTCCATATACTTCATCTCCACCATTTGTTGCTAAGAGAAGCACGAACAATGTTCTCCTCGCAAGTAATCGCAACGTGAGATTAGGTAACTAATCGATACGACGATATCGTCAAAACTTGTAAAAATATACGGATGTAAGGTCGATGTTCAATGAACGGTTCGATAAGAAAATGGTGTAATGTCGAATGATTAGGCTGGCTCTATATAATGTAGTTGAATAGAAATCTACTAGAGTATATGGATATCCATCTCTTGCACAAGTTAAGTATACACACGCAAAATTCTGCTTTTCAAAAATAGAAAAAGTAGATTTCTAAGAAAAAAATAATTATTATGGTGACTACTACGAGCATAGTATGACCCTTCCCAAATTATACATAGGTGATCAAGCTTTGTATAATTGGGGACTAACGATGCGATGCTCCTTTTCGTCAAATAATGTTATGATTATCGTAATCAAATTGTTTATACCATACTAGTTTATAAGATAGTAACCATAACAATTTATGAAAATGGTTTCGTAAAATGAGGACAAAATATTTTGAAATCTTCTAAGAAATAGTTTACAAGACATTTTCGCAACACTTTTAGAAAGGGATAGTGAAATAGTGACAAAATAACAACGAGTAGTTAATGAAATGATGGAAAAATATTGCTTAATGGGTCACATATAAAATAATTCATGGGATGGTATGAAAGAAGAAATCTTGCAAGGCAATGGCATAATGATTCAAGATGTGGTAACGCTTTCAGAAGAGATAAAATTAAACGAACTGTCAAAACACATTCATTTATAAGGATTCAAATTTAAAACTTACACACGAGACGATAAGTCTTAAATTAAGCATAAAACTTAAATGAAAACAGCACGTGACGACTTCTACCATGTCACGCTCGGTAAGGCAAGAAAATCTTCTTTAAGCATTAGCATACTCCACGTCGCCATTAGAGTTATCACGAGCTTTTCTTTTTGTTGTTAACACTCTTTGGAATTTAAAAGGGTAAAAGAATATAAAATAAACTGAGTTCTTAAGGTTGAGTTCCAAAATGAAATGTTACGAAGTGATGAGTTGAAGTCGCGTTCGAATTAATCGACATTTTAATAGGTAACGGGTCATGAGACGAAATAAGGGTTTTTTTTTATAACAGACGGAGGATAAAACCCAAAGCCGTATAGAAAGATGATAAGTGAGATCGAAAGACTTTGACGAGTTTCGTTGAAACAAAATTATGTAAAGCCAGAGGATAGATACATTAATGACCATCGTAACAATCACAATGTCATAGAATTAGAGGCGACCATTGTTTCACTTACAATGTCTAACGAAAGTTCCAACGTTTATATAAATAGCCTTCATATAAACTGATGCAAGATACGCATAAGGAGTAGTAAACGCAAGTAGAGAGCAATGCAAAAGTATGCATGCACAAGGTAGCCGTGTATATGTAGTAATATACATAATATGTATATGTATAATATAATAGCACATAAAGCACGTAATCACGTATCGGTTATAGTCTAGGCCTAAGATGCAAACCTAGTTCTCTATAACCAAGGCTCTGATACCAATCTGTAACACCCCAAAACTGGTCAACGGAAGCGGTAAAGTTCGGGGGCTGTTACGTCATAATAACAAAGTCCAAGGTACAAGAGAACGACTCTAAATGAGACGTTTTTAAATAATTTACCTCGTTGCATTAGATTTAGAAATACAAGGTTCAAATCATAAACAAGTTTAAGCAAGTGCAGCGGAAATCAGAATTTAAATAGCAACAAAGAGGTAAAAAGTTTATTAAGCATGAGCAAGTCTTCAAATCTAAGTACAATATGCATGAGACTCCAAAGCAAGCAACAAGCAAGTAGTTCAACACCTGAGATAAACGCTTAAAAGTGTCAACACAAAGGCTGGTGAGTTCATAGGTTTAACTTAAAATATAACATTCGATGTTGGACCGCAAACAAACTGTTTAAAGCATATGAGACATTATGGGCGATATAATGTCATGCATATGGGAATCAGATAGAATGATTATAGTTATGATAGCTCTAAGCTCATGACACCGAGGCTGATGACAAGCACGTACAACTGATGCACGCGTAATATATAAGATTGCCCCAAGTAGGTGTCTAACCCGAGACCACCTAGCAACAACCATATGATATACGTCCGTTTGGCATGGCGATGTATTTGAACACCCGGACGGGGGTTGTCAAACCCCAATAGATCTATCCATAACATAAGCGCCTACTCAACCAGAGTAACTAACGGTTCATGATAACAGGGGACTAGTGGGCTATCGCTACTTAGGCATATCACACATAACTATTAGCAATGCAACAATGTAAACAGATTTTGCGTCCATCATGCAACAAAGCATTTATCTCACCCAGATGATTAAACATAAAAGACAGTTTAATAAGGGCTATGACTCACCTCAGAATGAAAAGTATCACAGCAAGAATATGATAATCACAAGTGCAGCAAACGCAAACGTAACCTAAATATATAACGCTAGGTTAGGTCACAATTAAAGAATACAAAAATACATTCACGTCACACGCACATGTCACCCTTTACCACGGTTTAAGTTATAAATAAAATTAAACTCAAAACATTTATTGATGTAATATTGGACCAAACTCCCAAGTTAAGAAGATGACGTCTTGACTCGATAAAATTTTGACAGCCTTTCAGCGTCACATTTATTTTTACCATTTTAACCGACACTTAACTAACATCGATTCAATCTCCACTAATCGCTTTCAAAACGTGACGCCTCACTTGCAATTTATTATAACTCGTCATAAAACATTTCCAAATAACATTTGCACATACTAATTTACAACTTGAAAGCTTTTAGTAACAAATTATATTAGAACACTTCTCCAGTTCATAAATTTTTGACAATAAAACAATGACTCTTTTAACTTGACAATGAAATGTGTGTCAAATCCCACGTGATGCCCTTATACTTATTTTGAGAAAATTGTTTGTTTGAAAGTGACTATAACCTTGTCAGATTATTAGGAAAACCAACAGGGACTTCATTTCCTATTCTCTCTCGGTATGAAATATTTTTCCCTCACTCTCACATATTTACTATCTCCCGCTCGCCTATATACATACATACATACTCTCTCGTCTCTCTCGTTACCACAGCAGGAGAAAACTAGTTTTTGAAACCATTTTTAACCTCACTTTTGAAATAAACTCGACACCACAAAACTCTCGGACAAAACATCAAAACCCACTCTTAGAAAACTTCACATCAAAGCTCACATGTTTACACAGCCCTCGCCTCACATACTCTCGACTCACAGCTCTCGTTAAAACTTTCGGTATGTAAGCAGTAGTAAAACCCATCGTTTGAAACTCCATTTTCGTAAAACCTTCCTGCGTTTCATCTCACAAGATCTCACAGAACTCAGCAAGACTCTCACAAAAACTTTCACAGTTCATACAACCCTCGACATGAAACCCTCGTAAACTTTCAACAATCTCACGTCAGTTCGCAGTCACCACCTGGTCTCACATATACTTAAAACTTGGTTTCGAGCGTACCCATTTAGCTCAACTCACACAAAAAGACACGCTGACGTGGGCTTTAAAACAACACATGTGACTCTTAACGTAAAAAAAAATCCATTTCAAACGCAAGCCTTAAACTTGTTTTATGAAGCTGTTAATGTGTCATTACAAGATTTCAAGACATAGCTTAGAAGGTTTAATTTCCGAAAATGTGGTAAGGATGACAATGTATGTACAAGTGATACAACAATTAAGAACGAAGAAAGAGGTGTACGAGGTAACCTTGAGCTCTCGGTATAAAAATGCTTGCAAACGAATGCGATGTCGACCTCACGAACCAAGACAACCCCAACTCGAGATACACCTTCGAACTAGTAAGATCCACGTGACAAACCTCGTACTCGCAACCGCACCCAGAAACCTTCGAACCGGTGAACTCGCGTCTAAACGATGAACCCCCTTCACGACATAACCCTCGAACGACTGTTGTCCCGAAAAGGAATTTGAATGATGATGTTTTGTACGTAGAGGTGTTAGTACATGTTTTAGAGGAAGACGTTGTGTGTGAGAAATAAGTTCGGGATGATATTTTGTAGGTGTGTTTAGTTTTGCAAAGATGAAATAATAGAGGTTGATGATACTATGATGAAGTTATCAGAAGTTGGTGTGTGTGCTTCTAGGTGAGTGAAGGTAAAAGGGTGATATGTGGATATAAGGGTGGTATAAGACATATGTTTTGCATGACCAGGGGACCAAAAATGATCTACCAATGGGGTAAAGGCTTAGAACAGTACTATGATATTGTTTTAGGATGAGGTTGTTGAATAAATTTCAAAATATGAATGTATCATGTTCATGAGTGTAGCCATGTATATAAAGTTTTAAATGAAATTGAGTGTGTATTTGGTATGCTTTAGAGTGTATAAGGATTTGTTTGAACAATTTTGGCAAGAAACAAGAAACTATAGTAATGCTCGTATAACATGAAAACTTGGTGAGCTTTGGTAGGTTGATGGCCGATTATGGCTTAGCATTAGGTGATCTTTAGTGTTAACCAAGGTTAATTTTTCTAAAAGTGGTAGCTAGTTAGGTTTGTTTCAGTAAAGTGTTGTGAGTGGAAGCTAAAAGTGTGAGTGAATTAATTAGAAAATGATAGCATTGGGTATAAATGTTTATTTGAGGTATTTTTAGCTTTACATGTGAGTCGAATAATTAGGCCGATCCTAATTATATTTACGAAAAATAAAATAATAATTAACGATTCGCTAAAATAATTAATAAAATTAATTATCGCAATAATTATGAAAAATAACTATTCTCACAGTATTTATATATACACAGATACGTAGGCAACAGTTAAATTGCAGAAAATTCGCGCAAAGCGACGCAACTAAATCCTACACAGATAATGCACACGTATTGAAATTAAATTTCAGATACGCTTAAGTATTGATCGTAAATTATTACGCAACCAATAGTGACCCACTCGCAGTGTTCACAGTAATGCAGACTGAGCACAGTCTAAGCAAAATACACGTCAGCACACGTTATTTTACAAAATAAGGGAACGCTTCCCAGATAATTAGCAATTTAGCACACAGTTCACTAAAAAAAAGTCTAGGGGCAAAAACTGTAATTTTAGAGAGTCTGAAAAATTACGGCGTGTTACACAATTTTTTCACACACAACTTAATATTTTCTCACACAACTCTGTCTTTTCACACACATATTCAGAAATAAAAAATGGCATGCTCTTTCCCAACAGAAGTGTCATTCAATCGACACATATCTTAGTAATCAATCTGATATCGATTTCAACATCCGGAGATCTTTGTTTAGAAAGTCAGCAAAATTAGAGGCTAGAATTGAAAAAAAATACTGAATGGTTGAATAACTTGGGTTATCCATCCCAAACTCATATCGGTTCTTCATCCCGATCTCAAACAACTCATATCAGTTCTTCGTGACAACAACACTGACGCTGAAATGTGTCTCCCGGTCTACCATTTCTAATTGAAAACGACTTAGATGGCAGAATGAATAACAATGAAGTGTATCAACTATACCTAGATTAAAAAGCGTTGAGAGAAAGTCTGAAAGAAGAAGAAATGGCACGAAGGGACTGGGAGGAACAAATTATGGCCGAAGAAGATGAAGAAGAAACAATGCGTTGGGAGTTACCTTGTTAGTTTTCGGATTCAGATCCGAGAACTGACTAATCGTATTATGTGATTTTATTTTATCTATTTTGTAGTGTATTTCATTTCCTATTGTATTCGAATTTAAGTATTTTCATGTTTTAAGTATGAAATAAATGTTTTAATTTTTGAATAAAAATTGTTTATGTTTACGGTATATGGTTTAAATTTTAAATTTTAAAAAAAGTTTTTTTTATACAAACACACAAACACATAACACAAACAAGAACAAAAGGTCGTTGCGGCGATTCGGTCGCGACCGACCGGCGACCGAAAAAATCCGACGCGTTGCAGGTAGCCTTGTATTTTGATTCTTGTTGGTATAGATTGAGATTTGGGAGCGTTTAGATTGGGGTTTAAGAACCCATAAGGGTGCGTTTGGATACTTGCTTAAAACTGTTAAAAAGGGTGTTTCGATATTGGTTTAAGTACTCATACGGTGTGCTTGGTTTTGGGTTTAATCTGGTACGAGGGTGTTTGGTAAATGGTTTAATGGCAGATTCGGAGTGTTTGGATATTGGTTTAAGTTGTTCATTTGGGGCGTTTGGTTCTGAGTATTGAAAGTCCAAAAGGGCGTTTGGATATGTAAATAACAAAAGGTTAAAAGTGTTTGGTTGAAAGTGTTTGACTTGATTTTTGGTTTATTTTAATTGTATTCCTTATGATTCGACAATAGTTAAGTTTATATAACAAGAAGTATGTGGACAATTCATTGATTTTGAAAGTGAAAAATATTATATTTTGTAAATATGGGAAACATTATATAAACGAATAGGTTATGCTGCAAAATTTTTAAACTTAATATTTGTTAGTTTTTTATAAATATTATTTAGAGACTTTAGGAAAGATTAAATTGTCGAATAAAGAAATAACAACTTATAAAATATTGTTTTATAAAATCATATCTATTCTATATATTTTTGAAACTTCGCTCGAAACTTTAAAACGTGTGTTTGTTTTATAAAAGGGTTCTTCAATTTAATTGATGGGTGATTTTTAAATGCGTGTCAAATTAGTTTGGTTATATACGTTGACTATTTATTTTGTGGCGTCGTCTTTCTTGAAATATTCGTGCGTAGTAGTCATTGTTATATAATTAAAGTTATGAATTGTATACATATTCTATTCTTTCGTGTGTAATATATATTAGGTATATATATTACATACATGGTGGTACCTTCCGCGTCATCTTATTGAAACGATTACCGAACGATTACGACATGAGATTTAAACGATTTATCAACTGGTGGTATTGATGAAACCTTTCATTGGGAAAACTTGGATGAATCAATTTGGATGCTGACAAATAATCGATAAGATAGATTACGACTTCTGGTATCGAGTAGTTCTGGTTTACGTTACGCTACTCTTCGTATTTCTACAAATTGCTCTACACGTCGATGTGAGTTCATACCCCCTATTTCTATTTTTGAAATCGCTTTGTAAATGTTTTAAATCTCTTTTGGGGGGAGATGCATGTTTGTTGGTGTCAAAGACGTGTTTATACGTTTTACGATTGTTTGTGATGCATATGTGGTTATACTTTTCAAGTATTGTTTGTGATGCGTACGTGTTTATGCCTTTGAAGGATTGTTTATGCATACTTATGAATATGTGTGTGTGTCATAGCTTCTTTGAATCTGCCTTATATGCTTAATTTATTTGAGGTGTGATAATGCTTGTAACATCTTTTGTGGACGTAAGACTATCGTTTTCTTGAATTACTTCGTTGGGGTTATGCTTATGAAGATAATGCTTGTTGTTTGCTTATGAATTCAATTCATGTTTCTATTTATTCGTTGAAGTTATCTTTATGATGATAGTGTGTTTTGTGTTGAATCACTTCGCGAAAGTTTTGTCACGAGCTTATTGCTATCGTAACTGGGTAAGCTTTGCCCTATATGCTTGCCATTGTTTAATGGATTCATATGCCTATAAACTTTATATGCTTGCCATTGTGATTCATATGCTTCTAAACTTTATATGTGTTGCCATTGTTTAATGGATTCATATGCTTATAAACTTTATAAGCTTGCCCTCCTATAACGGGATTCATATGCCTTAACACATTTTGTTTGTGATCCACTGAATCTTGAATGTGACTCTTGCTATGCTCTTGTATTGAACTTGAGTTGTGAATCTTGGTATGATCTTGTATTGATCTTGAATTGAATCTTGCTATGATCTTGTATTGGTCTTAAATGTGAATCTTGTTATGCTCTTGTATTGAACTTGAGTTGTGAATCTTGCTATGATCTTGTATTATCTTGAATTGAATCTTGCTATGATCTTGTATTCGTCTTAAATGTGAATCTTGCTATGCTCTTGTATTGAACTTGAGTTGTGAATATTGCTATGATCTTGTATTGAATCTTGCTATGATCTTGTATTGAATCTTGCTATGATCTTGTATTGGTTTTAAATGCTAATCTTGTTATGCTCTTGTATTGAACTTGAATTGTGAATCTTGGCTATGATATTATATTGGTCTTGTATGTGAACCTTGCTATGATCTTGCTATGATCTTGTATGATCTTGATATGCTTCTTATATGTGATCTTGATATGAATTGTGCATGTGATCTTAATATGAATCTTGCTTGAGATGTCGATATGAATCTTGTTTATGAACTGCAATATGTTATAGTAGCTATAATGCTTTTGCTAAACGTTGTTTATGACTGAACTTTGTGGTAACCGTTGCTTTTATTGCGAAACTCTTGCTTTCTAAACGCTTTTACGATACTACTTTTGGTAGTGGACTTTATAAACTTTTGAAGTGTCATAAATATTTTAATAAAGCTTATGAACTCATCAACTTTATGTTGACCGTTTTAAGCATGTATTCTCAGGTACTTGACTATATGATTATTTGGAGTATGCGTGTGATATTTGGCAATGAGGTCGTTCTCTCAGATCAAGACTTAGATAATCATGACGTAACAGGCCCCAAAAATCGTGGGCTTTCGCTGGGCCTAATTTGGTGGTGTTACAATGATCATATATGATAGTGCATTATAATATATGGGCTAATTTAAGAGTTAGATGCGTTATCATATATGATATTGAATTATCATATATGATACTAATAAGAGGTAAGAACTATTCATGAGAAATATGATAAAAACGTTAACAACTAATTACAAAAGCATCAATTCAAGTCATAATATACAAAATGCAACAAGTGCATACATGGTTTCTCGATTACATAATATTCGAAAATTGATCTAAATTAAGTTACAGACCAACAAATCCAACTCATGCTTTTGGGACTCTTATCACAAGAACTACATTGGTTATATGAGTCATGTTGTATGGTATCTTCACCTCAATTGCTTCTTTTTGTATGCGCCTTAAGGATCTTAGAGCATATGCACATGTTGGTATTGAACTTGAAGCAATTTGTGGATGTGGTAAGATGACATCAAGTGGTAGTTGTTTTGGTCCATAGGTGTTGATAGGCACTTGGTTGTTTTCTTCGTGAAGCCAGTAAGGAAATTGGAATTTAAGATCTATAGATTGTATGAAGTAGGTTAAATCCTCAATAGATGAGTAAGTTGGTGAATGATTAGTTGAATCACTATAGTAATCAACATATGAATCACCAAACGAGTCAAAGGAATGTTCATCTTCATATTTAGCTTTCTCAATTGTAAAATGTACAAATATAGTGATTAAGGAGTTGTTAAGTCTGGTTAAAATATTTAACATTTAGATGTGTTATCATATATGATATTGCATTATCATATATGATAGTGCATTATCATCTATGGGCTAATTTAAGAGTTAGATGCGTTATCATATATGATATTTCATTATCATATATAATACTAATAAGAGGTAAGAACTATTTATGAGAAATATGATCAAAACGTTAACAACTAATTACAAAAGCATCCATTCAAGTCATAATATACAAAATACAGTCAAGTGCATATATGTTTTTTCGATTACATAATATCCGAAAATGTATCTAAATTAAGTTACAAACCAACAAATCCAACTCATGCTTTTGTGGCTCTTATCCCAAGAACTACATTTGTTATATGAGTCAGGTTGTATGGTTTCTTCATCTCAATTGCTTCTTCTTGTATACGCCTTAAGGATCTTAGAGCATATGCACATGTTGGTCTTGAACTTGAAACAATTTATGGATGTGGAAAGATGACATCAAGTGGTAGTTGTTTTGGTCCATAGGTGTTGATAGGCACTTGGTTGTTTTCTTTGTAAAGCTAGTAAGGAAATTGGCATTCAAGATTTATAGATTGTAGGAAGTTGGTTAAATCATCACTAGATGAGTAAGTTGGTGAATGATTAGTTGAATCATTGTAGTAATCAACATATGAATCACCAGACGAGTAAAAGGAATGTTCATCTTGAAATTTAGCTTTCTCCACTGCAAAATGTACAAATGTAGTGATTAAGGAGTTGTTAAGTCTAGTTAAAATAATTAAGATTTAGTAAAAAGCTAGCTAACCTTTGAGAATTTGTTTGACATCTTCTTTGCTATCTAAAAATATAGTAACTAGTCAATAATTAAGAGATTTAATCATTTGAATTAACTATAAACTGCACAATCCAAAAACCCTTGAAACATCACAAAGCCACATTTTTTTAATTTATTAAATGTGATACTTGAAAGTATCATATGTGATACTTGAAAGTATCATATATGATAATGCAATCTATTATTTATTTAGTATGATGTGCTTATATCATGTGTTATTTCGTATTTTTCAAGTATGAGCTATTTCATATTTTTAAAGTATCATATATGATACTTGAAAGTATAATATCTGATTTTGCAGTCATATGTGATACTTCAAAGTATCATGTATGATAACCTTTTATAGTTTTTCTACCCTTCAATTTTGATGATTTAGTCAAATACAAAATAACTTAATCTACTTAGTTTTAGCTAAGGCTTTGGGGCTCATTTATTATATATTTCGATTAAAAACTAAGTAATTTAAGAATATTTACATTCGACTAATATAAAAAGGCTATCTAATTAAAAAAAACAATAGTAAAAAGGAGTAAATGTGTGATTTATACCTTGTTGACTCTTTTTAATCGTTGTTTTTGCTGGGGGGGGGGGGGGGGGTTGCATCATCTTCAATTTTCACTTTAGTTTTCATAGTTGATGTTGTTCTTTGATCTTGATTTTTTTTAGATATGATTTACGAGGTGGTTTTGATGATTTCGTTGTTTTGTGTGTGTGGTTTTAGTGTAATGTATGAAAATGACGGTTGTTGGGGAAACAGGAGTATCTGATGTAGGGTTTGGGTGAGTGTGAAAAATTACCAAAATACCCTTTTTTAATCGTGGTCGTTGATCAAACATAATTGAAAGGTTGGAAGGATTGGTCCCTTTAAGATATAAACACGTGAAATATAACCCTTCTCATCTAAAAGTATATGTTGCAGTTATAAATAACTTGTATGTTATTAAAGAAAAAAAATTGTATGTATCGTTCGTTAACGGAATTAATCAGACAAATCGCTTTATCAACTAAGAACGGCCATGCACCACCACCCATATAATCAAGAAAGAGCTATCAGTCTACTAAAGTCAAAAGACAGACATAATGCATTTGCTATTAGTTTGATCTAAAGGCTTTTATGGTTATAGATTGCACTAGATTAGAAATAGAAAGGACAACAAACACACAGCTCAACACAACATTACAAAGTGAACTAACAACATATTAAGTTAACAAAAGACACAGAACAACATTAAAGATAACAATGAAAAGTGCTGTGAACAGAAAATTCTACCAAACACAACAAAGACACTTAGCACAAACACAACAAAGACACTTAGAGGACGTTTGGTTCATAAACTTAAAAACGTGGTTTTAAAATCTTGAAGTATTATTAACACTAAAGTGTTTCAAATCTACGTTTTAAGATTCTAAAACATGTTTGGTTCATACAAAACATGTAAATGTAAATAAGTTTAAATGACAACTCTGTCCTTTTGACTTATCATCTCTGCTGCAAAATAAAAAAGTCAGTTCTTCAATGAAGGATGCAAATTGTTTTCACTAGGATGTGTCAAACAAAACAAAATCAATAAAACAAAGCTTTTGAGTAACCAATAGCAAATTGCTTGAACTCTATCTCATTTCTCTTTTTAACTGTAACAAAAACCCAAAATCAAAATAGCAAAAAATGACTTACATGAAACAATTAACTAATCTTTGTTTGGGTTTACATGAAACACCATTGATAAGATCTAATCTTTATAGACTCGGCGAATCTGATATGTTTATTTTCGGTTGGTTGTAACCTTAAAAAATTAATTGCAGTCATCAACAATAATTAAACCAATAAAAATAAAGAATTAAAATGGATTGAATTTTGAGATATCATCTTTGAAAGCAATCATTTATATATGTGAAGATATGGATGAGTTGAAATGGATGAAGAAGATGGTGAGAATAAAAAAGTGTAATATATAAAATGGTATTTATGGATAAAAGTACCGGTATAACACTTGTGTCCTTACAATATTTAAAACCTTCCCCATTCTACTAAATTAAAAAAACGCAAAACCCATGAAAATGGGCCAACCAAAACAGCCCCTTAGAAAAATAAAAAGACTATAATTAGTGATTCGGCTTGCAGTAGGCTGGTAATGGGCCGAAAGTGTATGTAATGATACGAGTCTGGAGGGCCCATCCCTGTAACTGTAGATAATGCTGATAGATAAACAGTCAAAACCTAATCTACTGGCGTATTGTGGAAGTAAGAATGGTGAACAAAGAAGCCACTCGCAGTTTGATTGGAAGTGATGGTGATGAGCAACCGCAACCAGGCCTTGCCGATCCACAGTAAGCTACATATCAATTTTGTTTTTATTAATTAGTATAATTTTTATTTTTATTTTTTTAACCTACTTGGAAGTATTTATTGCTAGAAGATTTAGTATTTTTCTTTATTTAATCCAATCATCTGTGCGTGATTTGATTTCAGGTCGTTTCCTTACTTCTTTGTTTTGTATGCCATGGCTGTTTTTATGTATCTTCCGCTGCTAGCAGCTCAATACATAGGAAAGGGTTGTTTCAACCATTTTTTCCTCATGTTCACCCTCTCTTCAGTGTCTATCACGGTCTTAGCATCTTGTATTTTAATCTTCGCAAGCTTTTACTTACGCACTCCTCGGATCAAGAATATCCATTACACCCTCTTGAAGAGTATCGGTTGTTTCTTTGCTATGCTTGCACCTTTCTCACTTGGAGTTTCCGTTTACCTGGCCCACGAGCCCCTCACCTGGATTGCCTTGTTCCTCATATGTCTCATCTATGCCGCCATCCTAGTATCCTATTCCTTCCTTTGGGAATATGTGTGCGCTTATCAACCCAACAACCAACTTTTGGACCATGATCCCGTCCATTGGAGTGTATATCTTTTGGCTGTACCTCTCTCTCTTGTGCTGTACCCAAACCTACCCCCTTGGGCCCAAACACCATTCAGATATGCTTGCCTTTTCGTGCTTGGTCTGCTTCTCATGGCTTCCTGCTTGAGGCTCATCACACCATGGATAGACGAACTAGTACGCAACCTTGAACTCGAAGAATGACTTGTTTTGTTTAGGTGTCATTTTATTAAGACTAGCTTATCATCTTGTATTCAACTTACTTATTTACGTACTCAACTTCCACCTTTTCAAATTCTTCTGTTCCATATTATTATATTTGCCACATAATTTGTCTCATTTTTATGTTTGAATTTAGTGAAACAAAATTTTATTCTCACTTTAGAGAGCTGGGGGAGCGGTTGGCACCAGAAAGTGGTGTCAAAGCCGCCACATAGGATTTTGGGGCTTTGGCATCAGAAACCCAATCCTTTGGCACCACATTTATGGGCAGTGGTTGTCACGAGAAAAAGTGGTGTAAAAGAGATATAATGGGCCCACAAATACCTACTTTAGAACAACAAAAAAAAAAAAAAGGGAAAAACCTTGCCAGCCCGGTGAGTTTGGCGCGATACACCTTGGCGCCAGACGGGGAGTGGTGCGCCAACAAGGGGGTGGCGTCAAAGGCTTAACAGCCCAGCCAACAACCCCCGCTTCCCTCGCTCTTTGAGAGCTGGGCGCGGTTGGCACCAGAATCTGGTGCCAAAGCCGCCACGTAGGATATTGGGGCTTTGACACCAGAAACCCTTTGGCACCACATTTATGGGAGAGTGGTTGGCACGAGAAAAAATGGTGACAAAGGGTATAATGGGCCCACATATACCCACTTTTATTACTAAAAAACAAAAAAAAAGAATAAAAAAAGGAAGGAAAATGGCTTTGGCGCTGAGTGGTGTTTTGGCGCGAGCATCCTTGGCGCCAGCCGGGGAGTGGTGCGCCAAAGAAAGGGTGGCTTCAAAGGCTTACCAGCCCACTTCCCAGCCCTCGTTCCCCCACTCTTTGGGTAGCTGCAACAAAATTCTCTTCTGATTATTTTCAGTTTCTTAAGTTCTTATACAAGTGAATTTTATCCAAGTTTAAGTGGCGAAGCATGTCCAATCACTAAAGAAACACCTCTTTTGACTTTTATAACTGCAGTCAAATTTAAAATGCAATGCTAAGTGGTAGTGAGCTATTACAACTAGTTATCTGGTTCAACCCACGACTAGATATGTGAATATTGTACATGTAGTTCAGATGATGATACATAATCTCATTTTCAGACGATGATATATAATCTTGTTTATTTTTATTTAGATTCTAGGATGTTATGCCTGGGCACTTTTGGTTTCGTTTATGCCTCCATGTTGTTTTACAGCAAGTAAAGGTTTAGCATTGTTATCGTATGTCACACAGATAGAGTCTATGCAGCTACTGTAAGGAAGAGTAATCTCTCTAATCCCAATTTGTATGCCATCATCCAATTGATCTCCTCAATTTCTGCCTTATGGTCCTGATAGCATGACACTCTTATCCTGTTGAATTTTGTGAAACAGATTTTTATTGTGGGGTAAAATAATCACTTTAGGGTAGCTGCAACAAAATTCTATTCTGATTATTTTCAGTTTCTTAAGTTCTTATACAAGTGAATCTTATTCAAGTTTAAGTAGTGAAGAATGTCCAATCACTAAACAAACAGCTCTTTTGACTTTTATAACTGCAGTCAAATTAAAATGCACTGCTAAGTTGTAGAGAGCTATTACAAATAGTTACCTGTAGATCAGATGATGATACATAATCTCGTTTATTTTAATTAGAACTGCTGTTTCGTGATTCGATAAAATATTCTAGGATCTGGTTTATTGCATATCTCAGCAGAATGCATACAAAGTGTAGATGAAAACTTGACCCTGCAACTAAATATCGAGAGATTTTTTTGATTTTAGATATTGTTACATTGATGCCACAAAAAAAAAAAAAAAAAAAAAAAAAAACCCGCTGAAACATGACATCAACGACATACTATATGATATTTAGATGCTAATTCTTTTAATCACCGTCTGGATTCTTTGGAAAAGGGTTGCGTAACCAAACTTTCCCTTGATGGCTTGATTGGTTTGGTTTATCTTCACAATGCAATGATTGATTACTGGTCATTTTTGTCCAATACATGGCCCTTTTGGTTTTAGTAAACATTGATAGTAATGATATTGTTATTAAGAAATTGCACGTCTAAATCACTGTATAATCTAAACGTAGAGCACAGATCCTACTAGTGGTTTCTGGTTTTATTTGGAACTAATAGAGCACAGATCCTACTAGTGGTTTCTGGCTTTATTTGGAACTAATCGAGTTGTTTCTGAACCTTTAGTTGTGAGCATTAGACTTTAGCTATGGCTTCAAGCACAATTAGAAAGGCTATTATCAGTGCTGCTAAAGACCAAACAAGTATGAGTACAGCTAAAGTTGCCGGAAATGTAGCACCTGATCTTGACTTGCTCATAGTAAATGCAATGGGCATTGATGAGTGCATGTGTTGACACAGTTTCTAAGCGATATAGTAAAACGAATTGATTGGATTGTGGCATTGATGCTTATACATAGATAGTTCGCGGAGATCCTGCATTTGAACAGGAGAAGTTTGCAAGCTCATTCAAATTCATGGGACATTCTGGTTTTGTGAAATATCATAATAAACCACCCTCTAAAAGTCTAAAGTGTTTATAAAATGATATTGATTTTAATTTATCCTAGTTATTGGTTATGTTTAATATCTTGAAACATAAGTTCTTGATACAATAGTGTCTATTCTTCATAAACACGTGTTTTGTTATGAGTTATATATGCTCTTTCACTTGACATGGTCACACTTTTGTTCGTATTTTCCAATGATTTGCTCAAATTAAAATGTCATATACATATAATACACATACTAGTATTATGGTACAAATTCTTGATCTAGCGGTATGTGAATAACCCTCTAACTTAAACGTTGTCAATTCAAGTCTCGATAGAGACAAATACAATTTGTGTGATAATTTATGTGAGTTGTTAAAAATTGTGTCCATAGTACAAAACAATTTCCATTTTAGTTGGGCCCAAAGAATCAACAATGGAGTTTGGAAAGAACAACCGCTCAACTCTACTATCTATATTTATACTACTATATAAAGTATTATTAAAATTCAGACTTTTTTACTTATTAAATAAAGCAAGTTGATGATTTCTTCATCAATATTATATAATATAACATTTTATAACAAACTTTTGTAACAATATTTTTTCTTTTAAATTGAAAAATCTTTTTATTTATTTATTATTTAAATAATCTAATTTAACTATATTTTTTAAAATTTTGTGCTTTTAAATTCGAAATCTATTTTGATATATTTTTATTAACTTTTAGTTTGTTTCAATTTTAGTTGGTTTTTAATTTGATTTTTTAGAACTTTATAATGAGTAAAATACTAATATTTGTTAGTCTCAAAATTCGTTATTAGGTACTTACCGTCGCATTGCACGGATACCGTTCTAGTTTTATTAGATGTGTCCACTAACATAATATTTTATTATATTATTAAAATAGTTAAATGACAAAAATAACCCTTCTCTTTCTTCTTCTCTTTCTTCTGTATTGAATCACTCAATCTAACTGTGATCAACCATCAATTTAATTCATATGTATCAAATTCTATTTGTGATCTGTTTTAGCCATTAAAATAAATTTAAGAGTATCTAAAAGAAAATGTTTCAGACAACAAATTATTTAGTGTTTATCGCATTTCAATAAGACAAAATCCCACTTTTTTATGGATTGGTATGTGTTTATGATAAGAGATGTGTTAGAACCACATAATTCTTACAAAATAAAATCCACATAATGACGTGGCAAGTAAATATGTGGTGTTATCTCTCTTACTTTTCAAATCATCTTATATTTTGAACCAATCATAAACATGACAACTCATTGTGTGGATTTTATTTTGTAAATGTTATTTGGGTTTAGCATTTCTCTTATGATAAAGTAAATCACAGGTATTATTCACTGAATTCTAATATCATTTAGTGATGCCAAAGTGGCTTTAAATACACAAATAATACAACTGAATAGCAAAACTATAGCTAGGAAATAGGAGATAATACTAAACAACGGTTATAGCATAAGACTCGGTATAATCACGTGTGTAGAGTTCCACTCGACTTGACCAAATCAGCTTTATTTGAATTCTTTATTTCTTCAACTAAAAAATCCACAACTCCATCAAACTCTCCCTCAAACATGACTAGGATTCCATGTCTTGTTTGCCTTTGAAAGAACACACACCAAGTCGTTCTCTTAGCCTTTCAAAGTGATCACGATGCAAAGGTTTAGTAAAAATGTCTGCTATGTGCTCCTTGGATTCAACATACTCCAAACTCACTATTCCTTAGCTCACAAGGTCTCTTAGGAAGTGAAATCTAACTCCAATATGTTTGCATCTGCCATGAAAAACAGGATTTATTGATAACTGAATAGTTGATGTATTGTCACACTTTATAACACTTCCTCCTCTCTGTTGTACACCGAGTTCTTCAAAGATTTCTCGAACCCAGACCACTTGACAAGCACATAACGCAGCCGCCGCGTACTCAGCTTCTGTAGACGACAGGGCAATGATACTTTGCTTCTTCGATGACCATGAGACTGCCGCTCCATCCCACAACAATGTGTATCCAGAAGTGCTTTTCCGGTCAGTAAGATCACCGGCATAGTCACTATCAGTGAAGACTTCCATATTTCCTTTTCCTCCCCTTTTGTACCAAATTCCGTAATCAATGGTTCCTTGAATATACTTCATTACCCTTTTAGCTGTTGCAAAGTGTGTTTCAGTTGGTTTCGACACAAAGCGACTAATGAAACTTACCACAAATTGTATGTCAGGTCTTGTGGTGGTAATATACAGCAGGCTTCCAACTAGTTTTTTTAACAACTTTTCATCCACGGGTTCACTATCATCGTGTCTTAGTCTACTTCCAGGAACCATAGGATTGACTACTGAATTGCCTTCCACCATCTTGAAACGGGTTAACATGTCCACTGCATACTTCTATTGGGAAATGTGAATGCCTGTTGAGTTTTGTATTACCTCAATTCCCAGAAAGTACCTCATTTTTCCCAAATCAGTCATCTCAAACTCAGCTTTCATAGACACCTTCAATTCTTCCATCATCTTCTCATCGTTACCTGTAAAGAGCAAATCATCTACATATATGTTCACAAATAATAGTTTATCTCCTGCTTGTCTTTTTGTAAATAACGTATGATCTGATTGGCTTTTTGTGAACCCTTCTTTGACGAAATAGGATTCAATGCGACTGTACCAAGCTCTGGGCGCTTGCTTGAGCCCATACAAGGCCTTTTGGAGCTTGTACACCTTATGCTCGCTATTCTTCACTACATAACCTTGTGGTTGCTGAACATACACGTCTTCTTGCAATGTTCCATGGAGAAAAGCGGATTTTACATCCATATGATAAATGCTCCAGCCCTTTTGAGCTGCTAAAGCAGTCATCAAACGAATCGTATCCATTCTTTCCACTGGTGCATACACTTCCATATAATCAACTCCGAATTCTTGACCACATCCCCTGGCCACCAGTCTTGCTTTGTGCTTTTCAATCTCGCCCCTTTCGTTCAGCTTAGTTTTATATATCCACTTTAGACTGATGCATTTGGCATACTTTGGCAACTCAACTAGACACCAGGTGTGATTCTTTTCAATCATCTCGATTTCATGATCCATTGCTATCTTCCACTTGGGTTCTGTGACTGCTTCTTCAAAGTGAATTGGATCTTGATGGGCTATCTCCACTGCATTTATTTCTTCTATGTCTGAGTCTAAGTCGTCACCAGTGACGAAGTCTTGAAGATAGCTAGGAGTTCTGCGCTGTCTACTCTCCCTTACTGATGTAGTACTAGGACCTGGTTTAGTTGTCGGCTGATCTTGTTCAGTTATCGGCTGATCCAGCTCCACCAAATCATGCATCTCGGCACCATGTTCATCAATGAGAATGTAATCATCATCAACAAAATCATAGTTTCCCTATGAAATATCTTCTTGAGCAGTATGCGCCTCCTTTCTTTGATTCTAATTCCAGCCTTTGTGTTCTTCAAATATCACATCTTTGCTTATTATCACCTTCATGGTTTCTGGGTCAATAAGTCTATATGATTTTGACTCCTCACTTACACCTGTCAAAACACAAACACAACTCTTGTTATCTAATTTAGTCCGTTTCTCCTTAGGCACATGTACATGAGCCAAACCACCCCCAAATTCGGAAATGATTGACTGTTGGCTTCAGTCCGCTCCAAGCTTCTTGTGGGGTAACATCTGAAAGTGCTTTGGTTGTGCTCCTATTTAATACATAAAAACTCCAAGCTACTGCTTCTGCCCAGAAAATCTTAGGCATGTTTTTGGCAGAGGGTAAGGTAACCAACATGTTTATTACCGTCCTATTCTTTCGTTCCGCAACTCCGTTTTGTTGAGGTGTAAAACTCGTGGTCAATTGCCTTTTTATTCCATGTTCCCTGCAAAACTTGGCAAAATCATTAGAGAGATACTCTCTTCCCCTGTTTGTTCGAAGAGCCTTGACCACCTTTCCAGTTTCTGTTTCTACTTGCTTTTAAAGTCTTTGAAGCTTTCGAAGGCTTGTGACTTTTCTGTTAAAAAATAAACCCAACCCTTCCGACTATAATCATCAATAAAACTCAAGAAATATTTATTTCCAGTATGTGAAGTTGGCGTTATTGGCCCGCATATATCAGAGTGTACCAACTTTAATATCTCTCCAGCACGCCATGAACTTGACTTTGGTATGGCCTCCTTAGTCTGTTTTCCTATCATACAGTTGATGAGACTGCTTTTATACATAGTCTCATCGTCCAAAAAGGGCTTTAAATGCATAAAATATCATGAAATTGGCCAAATATATGCTTGTGTTTGTTGCTTGTGTATTTTAGGTACGGATATTGAGAAAATGACAAAAGATCACAAGAATCATACAAAAACGAACACGGGAAACGAAGCCGCACATTGAACCAAGCCCTAATGAAGAATTTTCCAAGAAAACCCTTGAAGATTTGAAGATTATGCAAGAAGGGTCCTCCAATATTGAAAAATTGAGACTTTATACCCTTGTATCCTCATAATTACAAGATTGGTCCCTAAAGTTTGTCAATATTACAAAAGGGCCCTCCACTTTGAAGAATTGGCAATTTTAGTCCCTCAACAAAACTAAAATTTCAATATTAGTCCTCCTCAAAATCAAACATATCATGAAGGACTTCAAATTACAAGAAATTACAAGTTTGGTCCTTTAAAAATGTCAAAATTACCAAAAGGACCCTTGACTTTGAAGAAATGGCAAAAATGGTCCCTCAATAATCATGACTTAGAAAATTCAGTCCTCCAAGAAGTCAAACAAACAAGTCAAGACCATTATCAATGAATAAAATGCCAAAACAGCCCTTCAAGAATCATGAAATGGCAAGAAATACCCCTGAAAATACTCTGGAAAAGTATTTGGGGCAAAAGTGTGAAAATGAAAACTTTAATTACAAAGGAATCCGGATTTTGGCTATTTTATTTGCAAGTGACAAGAGAAGGAAAAGATAGGGGCTTAAATGGGCGGACAACCTAAAACACCTAGACCAATCACCACTTGCCACCTCACCCCACTCACATTTTCAACCAATCACAACCTTCCCTCCTTCCATCTCACCAGTCCACTAATCTGGTTTATTTATTAAATAAACCTTGGCGCCTAAACACTTATTTAAACCTTAATCCACCCAAAAACGGATTAAACTCACCCACTATTCACCTCAAGAACACAATTGGGTTTTCTTAATCCTGCTGTAGTTAGACCCTAATATGCTCTAGATTTATGATTAAGCTAATCATAAACACAACCCAACTTCAAAAAACCATGCCACATCATCCCTTTGTCACATGTTAAGCCCTGTTTTGTCACCATTGAGGAAGAAGCCAAAATTGTGACAGCAATCCAACATGCATGATTCCAGCTTACATCTTAAGCTTATTTTACACCTTTGGATTCATTTTTACCTTGCCAACTCCACAACAAAACAAGAACTAGTCACATGATCAAGATAAATTCAAAACCCTCAAGGGCATTTCTGGGACTTCACCAAGCATTAGGGTTTCATTTTTAGCTTTCTTAAACATCACTTGTAGCCTATAAAAGGCATAGGACTCAGTCACTTAGCCTTTGCTCTTGAATTTTCCTTTGTTCAAAATTCTGTAAATCATATATTCAGTTTAATGAAATGTGTTTGAATCTTTGAATAAAAATCAAGTGCCATTGTTATTTCCTGCTTGTTTATGTTTATTGTTTGCTAAAACCTGAATCTCAAAACGTTTTACCAAGGAGTGTGCAAAAGTTTGCACATTTTCCTATAACCTTGATATTTTGCTAAGTTTCTTGGTACACCTTGGAGTTCTTGGGCTATAAAGCTGATCATAGCATCCTGATATTGTGATATCAAGGTGTTGTGAAGCTTATAACTTGGGGATAATCAAGTGTGGGGTACAAGAGTTGCATTAATCAAGGCTTTGTCACTTTACTGTTTTTATATAATTGCTTCTAACCTTGTTGAATCTTAGCAGGAGTTATTGTGGAAGCTTGTGCTTGTTCTTGCTAGCACATAAGCTCAAAATTCGTGGGTGCGGATGTACATCCATGAGGTTTGCACCATTTTACCTAAAATCTGCTTAAAATCTTGATTTTTGGTGATTTTGTGTGTTGCTTGTGTTCTTGCTGATTTTATGGTCTAATCTTGTTTAATACTGCATATTATACTTGTTAATGTGTTTGATTGGGCTTGGGTGGTCTTGAAATACACTTTTGATTTGAAAATTTTGATTTGAAAATTTAAAGGGGTGTTTGGGTTAACCTGTTATAGATCATATGTTGTTATTTTGTTGGAAGTTTGTTTTTATGCTTGTTATCTGTTATTGGCTTGGTTGAGTACTAGTTTCTGCAAGTTATAGGCCTTAAACCTTTGAATAAAACATTGTGCTATATCTAATTGGATTTGACTGATTTTGACCTAAGATTTTGGTAATGCTTAGAGTATATGCATGCTTAGGGCTAAAAGTTGTTAAAGCATTGTTAATATAACATGGTTTGAAGATTTGAGTGTTTGAATTTGGCTTGTTGGTCAAGTACATCAGCAAAGTAAAAATCTGCTTGTGTTAGTGTTCATCAGTAACCTTATTGTGCTTGAATCTTGATCTAGACTTTGAATCATTGCATGAAACCTGTTTAAACTTGTTAATTTAAGTTTATTATAGCTTGTGTGTGCATTTGGTGAAGTTTGGCTGGTTGAATTGTGCTATAAGTGCTTATTGAACCATTACTGCTTATTTGTTCATGTCTGGGCTAGATCTGGTGATGTTTTGAATTAACTGTACAAATTGGCTGTTTGAGATTGTGATTTCTTTGTTGTTATTGACTCCTTATGATTAACTGATCATTTGGGTGCCTTTGTGAAACTTGAATCCACAAAAAAGTCACTAAGGACAAAAGTCAATTAAGTCAAGCAGTGGAAACTTTTCTGTTAGCCTCAAAATATTGAGTCAAACAAGAATGTTCGGTCATAGGTTTCTATTGTAATATTTATTAGAACGTTGTAATAGGTAGTTAATTAGTCGTGGTTTACGGGCTTGGATTTAAACTAATTAAAGTCCAAAAGACAAGCCCGGCCCAATATATAGCCCATTAAAGCCCACATGTGGGTGGACTATATATACTACCCTCCTAGCATGTTAGGAGGGTGGATGGTCATTTGTAACTCTCATTATTCCTAATCTAATATTCACCAAGTTAAATCACCTCTCTTTCTCTACTTTCTCTCACTACTTTCTCTCTCTAGGAATCCATCTCTTTTCATCTATTTTCTATCATTAATCATCATAATATTATGGGACAACATTTGGTATCAATCGCCACGGAGTAGATTGTGTTTGGTTGTTTGGTTTGAGTTTGATTCGGTTGATTTTTTTTATCTAAATCATCCCGAATTAAATTTTGTTTAGTATTTTCGGGCTTAAAATCTTGATATATATCATTTATATCGATTTGGTAGGGATTTAGTTTGGTTTTTGTGGTAAAAATCGCAAGATTTTGAGGTATTTGGATTCATTTTGGAGTTACGGTTTCTTTACTGTATCAAGATCTTTCCGAAAAAAAAGTTTTTCAGAAAAGGGTTAATTATTCCGAAAATACAGATTTGCGGATAAGGGTTTAGTATTCTGAAAAAGTTTATTTTTCTGAAAAAGTGATTTTTCTGAAAAAGTGTTTATTCCGAAAAAGTGGGTTTTTCCGAAATTTTATCTGAAAACATCAACATTCCGAAAAAGCACTTATTCCGAAGAAAGTTCTGAAAATCCATTTATTCCGAAAAATCTCTGAAAAGTTCCTTTATTCCGAAGATTGGTTCTTTTTCTGAAAATCCTCTTATTCCGAAGATTTATCCGAAGATTTCTCTGAAAAAATCAATTATTCAGAAGATCCACGTTTTTCTGAAAACCCATTATTCCGAAGAAGTGATTTATCCGAAGAAGTCTATATTCCGAAGAATTGCTTATTCCGAAGATTATTCCGAAGACTTGCTTATTCCGAAGATTATTCCGAAGATAGTACTTATTCCAAAGATTTGCATTTTTCTGAAAACATCATTATTCCGAAGAAAGATTTTTTCTGAAAACCTCAGTATTCCGAAATACCCAATTTTTCTGAAAATGTCAGTTATTCTGAAAATGTCTGATGGTATTTTGACTGAAGCATTTTTAGACTTAGCCACTATCTAGACTAGGTTCGAAACATCGTTTCCAAAAAAAAAGAGTTTTTGGCGGGAAAACCATTTTAAAATTTATTTTTTCCTAGACCATTTTTAGGCCATTTATGCTTCGATTTCAAATTTTGGCGATGCGAAAAATTTTTCGATCAAAAATTCAAATTTTCGGACCAAAATTCAAATTTTTAGGTTTTATTTTTGTCAAAAATTTTCACTTTTCAAAATTTTTCCCTATTAGTTTTTGGCTATTTCGGACTTGATTTCAAAATTTGGTAAGACAAAATTTTCAGTTTACCGTTTTGTCTGACTGAGGAATTTATTGTCGGACTGAGAAAAAATCGGAATTTTCGAAATTGCAACCACAAACCAATCACACCAAATCTACATAAGATCCAAAGTCACTTCATCAACAGAGAGAGACGATCATCATGCCAACGAGTAATGCGGTTACTGAAAGTTCAGACATGAAAGACCTTGAAATGGAACGACTACAACAACAGATATGTTTCTTAAGACAAAATGCCATGGACGGTTTTAGAGTACTTCAAGATTCTTTTCAGCACCTTTCAAAAGTCTTGTTCGACTTACGTGAATCCACTTGCACATTCAGCAAAACATTCACTCATGCCATGGATAAACTTCAAACACAACTTGTCAACGAAAGAATCATTGCTAGTGAATGCAAGATCACTTTCACTGATCTCAAGATATCACTTGAAACAATGTTTACTTCTGAATTCATCAAGTCTTCGCTTACCAACGAGTGCTTCAAGCGATATCATGGAATGGATGATTTATCATACAAAGATCGGATAATCCGCAACATCGACTTCATTGTAACCTATGTGAATCACACAATACAGATGCAACAAACGATTGATGACAAACTTCATACCAGTTGTGGTATCGCATCAGATATTGAGAATACAAGCTGCAGATATGAGAATCCAACGCATAGTTCAGGGAATGATGAAAACAGCTCTGGGAAAGACAACAACAGCTCTGACAAACAACACATCGACTCTGAGAATGTCATCAGCAATACACCTTCCTATGATAATGGTCCTGTTTACGATTCTGAGCCATTGGAAGAGGTACACAATGCTGAATTTAACGTGTTTGCCAATGCCAATACGCATGAGCATAGTGATCAAACAACAAACCTTATTGGCACATGTATGACGGAAAAGGTTGATAGCAATACCACACCCAATTCATCAGACATGTGCAATAATGAGTTTGAGAATGATCAACATGCAAATGAGTATGATGATGAGGAGCGTGTCGCGCTTGCTAATTTAATTGCTAGTTTACAAAAAGATGTCAATGAAACTAGAAAGATTCAAAAGCAATTAAAGAAGGCAAACGCAGCGCTCACTCAAAACTTTGAAGAATGCAAAGCCGCTCTAATTAAATCTAATGAGACCCTTGAAAGTAATAGGGCTGAGCTTCTTCAAAAGACCAAAGAGCTTGAGGGGTACAAGGGTAGTGCGTTAAAAAGTAAAAAGGACGATTTTGAAAACAAATATAATACAACTCTTGAGTTATTAGCCAAAGAGAAGCATCAATATAATGTTTTCTTAATGGATGAACGTCAAAAAACGTACCTTGCCAATACCAAAGTTAATGAACTTGAACAAAAGCTCTCTATGACCACTACAGATTCTGCTAAAATTCTTGAGGATAAGAAACAAGAGGTAGATGCGTTAAAACAAGACTTCAAAAGTAGATATGATAAAGAAATCGAAAAAGTAACGAAACTAGAAGAACAAGTCGAATTTTTGAAGAAAGTTGTTTATAAAATGCATGATTCTATTCAATCCGTAAGAATGCTATCACCTCCATCGATGTTTAAGGGTCAAGCTAGCTTTGCAAGTCCTGAGTACCTTGCCAAAGCTCAAGCTACGAACCCATGTCTTTATCTTGATGAGACTGAAAGAACCTATCTTGATTGCATGCCTGTTAGAGCCGATAGTGAAGAGACTGCCCTTTAGGATAATGATAGTCAATAACTTGTCAATAAGGAGTTTGTAAAACCATATAATTATGCTTATGAGAATAGTCTTTATGGTCTTTTCAACAAACAAACTCAGAAAACCCGTGAGGAAGCGTTTCTAGAATGCAAACAAAAGAGAATTCAATGGAAGAAAGCATTTGCCCCTAAGAAATCTAATGTTTACAAATACATAAACTACCTCCCTCTAGATGAATCTAAAAGCAAGAGCAGGAAAACATTAGGTATTCTTAAACACCACATAGATAATGTTAAATCTATTGTTGAAAGAGATTGGGCAAAACGTGAAAATGCTGAGTGGAAACGTCCGATTCCTCAAGATATTACCTTGCTTGTGAAAGAACTCTTTATTCCAAATACAGCGTTGATTAAAGAAATTGTTCTTCAACTTGAGGAGTTCATTCAGACTGAAATGTATGATGATTTAAAATATGTTGAATCTCTTGAGAAACACATTGATGATCTTCAAATGGAGAAGTCTGATTTTTCAGATGAATATGATTTACTCTTGCAAGAATGCGTTTCTAAAGATGTTATGTGTGCTTATTTTACATCTTGTGCTGATATTGATGAATATTCTGAGGTTGCATGCAAATATCTTGATAAGATCAAAGATTGTGAACGTCTTGAAATTGAGCTTTCGAAACGTATAGAAAATGTTGATAAAAAGGCTTTTGAGTTACTTCAACACAAAACTGATTTCCTTCAAAAACATTGTCATTCTCTTGAACTTGCTTTACAAAAAGACGTTGGTAGTTTTCCACATGATAATAAATTGCAAGAAAAACTTTCCCAAACGTTTTGAGAAATGAATGAACAGAATTTGGAAATTAAAGGGTTGAAAGCTCAGTTGCAAGACAGGGAAAGAGCGATAACAGAGTTGCAGAAACTCGTTGCTAAGATGGGTGGGAAAGTTGTGGAACCTAAAGTTGTGAAACCTGTTGTTCGACAACCCAATGCCTACAAGGATCCAAAGCCGTCTATCTTAGGAAAACCGACTCCGTTCTCCAATTCTTCTCATATGAAATCTAGGTTACCCCTTACGACTGATGTGCAACCAAGTGTTCCAAAACCATCCATATCACCCTATGTTCCTCCATTTAGAAAGCACACTATTGCTAAACCCAACCATGTGCATGCACCTAGCACTTCTAGGACTCCTCCAAAACTTGTGACATTCACGTCCACAAAGGAATCTGTAGGTTCAAATGACCTCGTTCATACCCACAACCTAGAGGATGCGAAACAAAAAGGGAAGATTCAGAAAGACAAACCAGTGTATGAAAAACCTAGTTCACCAAATCCCGCTAGAGTTCCACACACTCCTAATGGTAGTCAACCAAAACCTAGGATCCCTCTTCAGCAATCTAGGAATTGGAAACCATCCATGAATAGTCGTGTTTCAAACACTACGCCTGAACGATTTGGAAAAAAAAGGAATACAAGTACTTTCGTGAATCCCAAATTCCCTGTATGTCCCACTTGCAAAAAGGGCATTCACAATAGAAATCATGACCATTGCATTTTGCAATACCTCTATGAGGTCAAATATCGTTCCTTTGAACGGAGATCGAATACAGAATCCCATAAGACAACAAGGAGATACAAACCCGTCGAAAAGAAAAGCAACAACAACAAATCTGAAACATGGATTAAAAAAGGACTTAGTTTCTCTCCAAAGAAGTCTTCCGTTGTGCAAAAGAAAGCTACTCCTAAATCTAGTCTTCAGTGGAAACCAACGGGTCGAATCTTCACGGAAGTTGGTCTTAAGTGGATTCCAATAGAGAAGAGTGATGACACCTGCACCAGCACTAATGCTACTGTTCTACACACTGAAAAGGAATTTGTTACTCCTAATTCTAGTATTTGTGCAAACTCTTCTTCTGTGATTGCAGGTACAACAACGGATTCTAAACCCACTTATCCTTCTTCAAAGGGTTCCAATTCTATATATTCGATATCACCTTCTTCTGTTGTACAAAAGTCTATTTTGGATTATTTTTGAAAAACTTGAGAAAACACAAAAAAATAAAATAATAAAATGTAAATATCCATAGAAAAACAAAATAAAAAATGAAAAAATTTCAAAATACCAAAAATATTATTTTCGACATGTCTTTCAGTATCGATAATATGGAGGTACCTAGAAATGTCGCTCAATAACGACACGGGGATGTACATAAAGCTCGAATGAAAGTTGTAAATATTTTTCAAAGCATGTCATTTCTATCTTTTCAAAAGGAAATTGTCTATTTTGGACAATATTTCCAACAACGGGTAGAGCAATCTATCTTGGGTTGAGCTTGTCACAAAACATTCAACGTTTTGAGCTCAACACAATGGCTTGTAATCACTTTCAGATTGCAACCCGGATCAATATTCACGGGGGAGTGTACGATTTCGTGCTCTTACCCTCAGCAAAAGAAGAGAAATCTTCTTACACTTGAGTGGATACGTCAAGACATTCAAAGTCTATGAACTCAAGTTTATGCTTTAGAAAAACCTTTTCGACAAAAAGAATTGATTTTTCAAAAAGCGTTGAACACAATTTTTTCAAGAATTTCTCAATGATATTCAAAATCTTTCAAAAATTGTGTGTTCAACAACTCCTTTCCTCAAAAGTTTAATGTGGATCAAATCCTCGAAATGACAATTCAATTGGATCAATTTTTGAAGGGGAGCGTTCCAAAATTCATGCTAAGTTTGACACATTTTTCTCCCGAAGATTTTCAAGACTATTTTTCAAAATATATTTTAATCAAATTTGGTATCTCTAATATCAAAAGATTTTATATATTAGAGATAGGGGAGAAAATGTGATTAAAATGTGATCTAAAGACTCAATCACTCATGGTTACGATCAAATACCCACAACATCTTTAATTCACGACGTTATTGGTGTCAAAAGGGTGGTTAGGTTTAAGTCTTATGATCCAACCAGAACCGAAGGGATCTTCCCAGGGAGAATCCAATAGATTATTAGAATTCCTTAGGAAAGACGGAGTAGAATGTGAACGAAGCTGAATGCCGACTAAGTACTGATGATAGCACTGGAACAATCACAACAAGGTGCTATTAATGATGTCTTGGTAAGCATTGAAGGGGTTGAAGAATGAAAAAGAAATGTAAGGATAAAGGGTCTAAAGAAAGAAGCCCTCCATACAACTTAGGCAGAAACCAAGTCAACACATCATGAAGACAACTCATCATGGACCCAGTAATGTGAAGCACAACCCTTTCCTAGCTACTCAGGCTTCTCTCAAAAGAAGTTTTTTTTATTGTCACGGAGATCAACATGACTTCTGTTGACTTTCTTACTCTGAGATCGTTAATATTGAATAGGTGGCATCTGCTCCAGCCTCCGACCACTAAAAGTGCACAAATCGAGTCTAGAGCCAAGAAATCAATCAAATCTCGTTAGGACACACGGATAAAGATCAAGAGAGTCCTACGCTATATCCTTGTGATATTGCTAGAACACTCAGAGTGATACTACTTAGTATTCACAATGATGAGTGGAAATCCTTCCAGTGTTAACATCAAACAGCACTGCGGTTTCTACGCAATATCTTTATGGTCTTGCCAGAACATTCAGAGTGATATTCATTAATATTCACAGTGACGAATGGAAATCCTTCTAGCGTCAACATCAAACAGCGCTACGGTAGGTGACTTGTGAGATTCTTATAAATCAAACTTGTGTCAACTAGAAAGCAACAATGGTAAGATTCTTAATGAATCAAACTTGTTCCAGGAATTTGAATTGACGACTTTAATCAAGCGGATATCTATCCAATTGATTCACTCTTTATGTTCGCAGTCTTGCTTTGAGACGGTCGAGTAAAGAGAACGGCTAGTACAGCCGCGAAACCCTGTCAAGGAGATTCTTAATTGAATCTACCTAATCACAGGTACGGTATTTAATATCGTATAACGGTCTTCACCGACCGGAGGTAAAACGCTACCGATTTAGGACGAATGTCAAAGCCATTCAGTCCGTGTCTATGTTTTATCTCGAGAAGGTGGCGTCATGGTGTACTCAGCAAAGTCAAAGATTCAAAACCACATATTCATGCCTAAAGACTTGTTCATAATTAATGGTGTGAGCATGTGGATAAAGACACAAGATCGCAAGATGGCAAAGACAAGTCAAGAATGATTGGAAGATCTCAAGCTAAAAGACTAAGTCGAAAGACAATGACAAAGGCTCAAAGATCACAGCATGAAGGAACAAAACTACTGTTACACGTTCAAGACTCAGTTATGACGAAATTCATAAATCTCCATTGGAATCCAAATATCAAAGAGGAATGACCTCACATTGGGGGAGATTGTTAGCCTCAAAATATTGAGTCAAACAAGAATGTTCGGTCATAGGTTTCTATTGTAATATTTATTAGAACGTTGTAATAGGTAGTTAATTAGTCGTGGTTTACGGGCTTGGATTTAAACTAATTAAAGTCCAAACGACAAACCCGGCCCAATATATAGCCCATTAAAGCCCGCATGTGGGTGGACTATATATACTACCCTCCTAGCATGTTAGGAGGGTGGATGGTCATTTGTAACTCTCATTATTCCTAATCTAATATTCACCAAGTTAAATCACCTCTCTTTCTCTACTTTCTCTCACTACTTTCTCTCTCTAGGAATCCATCTCTTTTCATCTATTTTCTATCATTAATCATCATAATATTATGGGACAACATTTTCCCATAGCTCAGACACCAAAACTAGCCCCTGCTAGTGTAATTTTGCATTCAGCTTATTAATAAGCCATATTGGCTTATCCAGACCTGCAACAACTTACTTTTTGTGATCAATCTTCATCATTTGACCCATTTGATTGAACTGGAACTTACTAGACTTTGACTTTGACTTTTTGCTAGAAAACTCATAAAGTTGACTTTTAATTAAGTGCTTATTTGCTTATTCCAGCTTATTGAGTGAACTTATTGAAAAAAATTTTGTTGATTAAGCTTAGTTAAGTCATTTAAAAGCTTTTGAAACTTGAATCAGCTCTTGGGGTGGCCTAGAACTCGAAAACGACTATTTTGTCGTTTTGTGAAGATAACTTATTGCTTTTTCAGGCTTATTCCTTGTGCTTATTTCAAATTTCTTTTTATAGAACTCTTAGGTAATTCAAAAGAAGCTTGTGTGTCTAATTTGAGCTTATGGCATCAGCTTATAGCTTAATGGGCCAAAAAGCCCATTAAGAATAAGCTGTTTTGAAATAAGCTAGCTTATAATCATTTTCAGCTTTTGGGCCTTCAGAGTTTTATGTTTAAAATCAAATTTTGAGTCAGATAGGAGTTTTTGGGCTTATTTGGACAACATTTTTCTTATTGGGCCTTAATAAGCCCATTAAGCTAACTGTTTGGACTTTTGGCCTATTCTAGGCCCATTAGGGGTATTTAGGTAATTTCAACTTCATTTCTGTGTTTATTAGGTTAAATTAAGCTAGTTTGCAACTTTTTAGAATTTTTTATAAATTTTGGATTTTTAATATTATTTTATTATTATTTTATTATTAAAAATTAAAATTTAGATTTTTCAAGTTTTTATATTTTTCTTAGGTTAAATACATTAATTTAGGAATTTTACAATTTTTAGAATATTTTTATTGTCATTAGATTAATTTTTATAATTATTTTAAGTTTAAATAGTTTTTAATTGTTTTAAATAGTTTTTATTAATTTTAAAATTTTCAAAAATAGTTTTAAATTAAGTTAAGTCATTTTAGAGGTTTACAATTGAAAAAATCTCATTTTGGGCTTTTTGTTAATTAAATTGATTTTGTGGGCTTTAATTAGCATTAAAAAATTATTATTTAATTAAATAAAGGGTTTGAGTGATTTTTGATTTTTTGTAAACTCTAATTACATTATTTAGGATTTATTGAAATTTTCTAGGAACTTTTAGGGTAAAATTTTAATTTTGTCACTTTTTACGGTTTTACGTGTACGACATTTCGTTTTAGTTTAATTCGTCATCGTAACCGTCATTCTCTTCTTATCTCATTTCTATTTTCTTTTCTCATACTCATAATCACATCATTAATCATCTCTTAACACACACACCAAATCTCCTTGAGAACGATCCCCACTTTGGGTCATAACTTGTGGTTTTCCTAAATCACTTGTTAATACTTGCCCTAATTACGCTCTTTTTCCTAAAAGACGTATTTCTACACTTATCATTTTGGCGCCGCTACCGGGGAGGCGTGTTGTGTTTTGATTTGGCAATTGTTGTTTTTATATATAGCCATAATAGTATTTGTATTAGTATCACTCTACTAATACGTATTATCGGTTTTTCGTTTTTTGTGTGAATATTATTAATATATTGTATACGTAGAACAATAAATTCACAAGTACTCCAAAAGTGTGAAAACACAACCTTGACTTGGGAGGTCATTACCCAATAATTGTATTCGAATCTCAAACAAGAAAGAAAAGGCAAAAATTGATAAATACTTTCGTGAAGCTCGATTTTGAAAAATACAAACTATAAGGTGGGTATCAGGCGGGTATTATAAAATATACCCTAAGGAAAAAGGCTCTTAAGTGCTTCGCGCCGCCTTGTTTCCCCGCTTGCTTGTGAGTATTTTGAGATTGAAAGCTAATCGAGGGTTTTGCCGCCTAAAGTATTATTAAGTATCATATATACTTTCTTGGTTTCATTTGATTAAACCCTCTTGAACGTTTTGGTGTTCCACCAACGTTCTAAAGTCATCGAAGGCGTTCACTTCACGTGATCGTTTTCATTCCTTGAGGCTTCTTTAATCAAGAGATTTGATTAAGGAGGAGATTTGTAGATTTTGGTCTACTTAATACAATCACAAAAATCCAAAAAAAGTAAAAACAATCAAAAACCACAAAAAAATTGAAAAAAAATACAAAACACTAAAAAGAATCTTCTTTGCTCATCCCCACGTTGTACGTGACATTTATGCTTATTCGTAATCAAGCAAGACATGCACGTAAACGAAAAAACCGAAAGGAGTCAACACCTACTCCTAATCTTTCTAGTGAGGAGTCTCCTATTGACGAACCTATCGTAAGAGAGGAACCAACCATGGAGAATCGAACTATGATGGAGTTACTTCAAGCACCCACCAAGGGTTATGGAGAGGCTATTGTAATTCCCGCTATCCTTGCGGAGAACTTTGAAGTGAAAACGGGTTTGTTGTCGATGATCCAAAACAACAAATTCCGTGGTGATGAAAAGGAAAACCCGCACAACCATATCCGCCAATTCAATCGTCTTACCGCCACTTGCAAATTTAAGGATGTTGCTAATGACTCGATTAAGATGATGCTTTTTCCGTATTCCTTAGCGGGGCCCGATAAAATTTGGTTAGAGAAAGAGCCCCCCAATTCTATATTGACGTGGAAGGATCTCGTTTCAAAATTTGTGAACCAATTTTTCCCGCCCTCTAAGACTACGCATTTGAAAAACGAGATTTCAAAATTTTCACAAGAATTTAATGAGAGTTTTTCAACGGCTTGGAATAGGTTTAAGGAAATGTTACATGAGTGTCCTCGTCACGGTTTTTCCGACTTGCATCAAATTGACACGTTTTACAATGGACTTGATGATCATGAAAGGGATTATCTAAATGCCGCCGCGGGTGGTAATTTTTTGTGTAAAACGGTTGAGGAAGCTTTGGTGATAATTGAGAATAGATCTAAGGTGTATAGTCCTCGTAGCACGTCGAGTGTTCGTAAGGCTTCGTCTTCGGCTTCACCTTCTTTGTCTAATACCATCGTTGCTTTCCAAATTGAGGCGAACTTGGAAAACAAAATCTTTGATAAGCTTAAAGGACTTTTAATTGAATTCAAAGTTGGAGAACAAAGTGCTCCCGCTACGGCTAAAGCGGTTGAGGCTTCATGTATGTATTGTGGTGGAGGTCATGATTTCTCCGAGTGCATTACCAACGGTGGTAACACTTCGAGTGCCTACGCCGCCACGAGAACTTACAACCAAAACGGTCAAGTTACTCGCTCTAATCAATTGACTCCACCGGGTTTTGCTTCAAATCAAAATGCTAACAACTATCGAAACAATCAAGTTGGTTTCAAAAACAATTACAAAGGAAACTATGGGAATCAAGGGGCTAATAATCAAGTTTCAAACAAAAATCAAAGTGATTTTCAAAACAACAACAAGGGTTTGCAAACTTTAAAAGATCTTCCAAATGAATATGTTGAATACGCTAATGGAAACGATGCTAGGTTTGACAACATTCAAAGAGAAATCATTAGCCTAAGATCCGAGTTTAAGAACGACTTGAAGAAGGAGTTGAAAAATGAGTTAGCAAATGAGCTTAAAATCCATACAAACAAAATGGAAGGAAATGTAACTAGGTTACAACAAACCCAACAAAAATGGAACAAGGGCAACATGAAATTAAGCAAGAAATGATTAAGGCCGAGAAGAGGCAATCCATGTTTGAGGACAAAATTTCATCTATGTTTGAGGCAATTATGTGCAAACCGTCTTCGAGTAGTCTTCCTAGCAACACCATATCGAACCCTAAGGGAGAGATGAAAGTGATTACCACACGTAGTGGTAAGACACTTAAGGAACCGACTCCTCAACCAATTGCTCCTACGGAGGATGCAATTGAGGAAGAACCCGAGGTGGTGGTCGAAAAGGATCATGTCCTAACCCCACGAAGTACCGCTCATGCCACACCTACGGTTGACCCATTACCACATTTGGAACCCGAGATTCCAAAGGCTATGCCTATGCCTCAACCCACACCACCTTTGCCCTATCCATCGAGACTTAGAAAGGAGAAACGTCAAGAGCGCGATAATTACCAATTTGAGCTTTTTATGAAAATGTTTCATGATTTGCACTTTAATGTGAGTTTCGCCGATGCTTTGGTCATGATGCCTCGATTTGTCGCTAACTTTAAGAGTATGTTGAACAACAAGGAGAAATTACAACAATTGTCTAGTTGTTCATCGGTTTATCTTAATCGCATACCTCAAAAGGTCGGTGATCCCGGTAACTTCTTGATTCCTTGTGCAATCCAAGATATGGAAGAATGCTATGCCTTGGCCGATCTTGGTGCTAGCATTAACTTGATGCCACTTGCAATCTTCAAGTCGCTCAATCTTCCTAATCTTACTCCTTCACTAATGTCTATCGAGATGGCCGACCATTCCACGATTCCCGCATGTAGATTGGCGGAAGACGTTTTTGTGAAAGTGTGAAAGTTCTATTATCCAGTAGACTTTATCGTTGTCGATATTCCCACGAATCCTCAAGTTCCTCTCATTTTAGGTCGTTCGTTTTTAGATACGTCTATGGCTTTGATTGATGTTCATGCTAGAAAGATCACCTTACGTTTCAACGACGAGGAACTTGTTATAAACGCAACTCAAAACTCTCAAGATTCTCATGTCTATTCCGTTGCAACCATAAACCTCGTTGATATGATCGACGTGGTTTGCGAGGAATTTTCACAAGAAGTTCTAGGTTTTGGTGATGATGAAAATAGTGGCAATCCCACTATGTTAGATCCCATTCTTGATAATTCGACACCAACCTTCACTCCATTTGAAGGTGGTGGTTTTAGGTTGAAAGAATTCGATGTTCCACGTACTTGTGACGAAGACCTCGACAATGATGAGGACTTCTCTATTATCAAGGATTTTCTTAACGATTTCCCATTTCCTCCACCCGAGGAGGTTATGAGTATCGAGCCCAAATCTTCAATTGAGGAACCACCTATCCTCGAGTTGAAATATTTACCTCCTCATCTCGAATATGTCTTTTTGGAGGAGGACGACAAGTTGCCAGTTATTATTGCGAAAGAACTTTCGGATGATGAAAAAACCGAACTTGTCGATGTTCTAAAGGATCACAAAGGGGCAATTGCGTGGAAATTATCCGACATTAAGGGGATCGATCCCAAATTTTGTACCCACAAAATCTTAATGGAGGAGGATTACAAGCCCGCAATCCAATGTCAAAGGAGGGTGAACCCCAAAATTTACGACGTCATCAAAAAGGAAGTCCTAAAACTCCTTGACGCGGGAATGATTTACCCTATTTTAGATAGCCCTTGGGTGAGTCCTATTCATTATGTCCCTAAAAAGGGAGGAATGACTGTTGTGCTAAACGATGCCAATGAGTTAATTCCCACTAGACTCGTGACCGGATGGAGAGTGTGCATTGACTATCGTAAGTTGAATGAAGCCACTCGAAAAGACCATTTTCCCTTGCCCTTCATGGACCAAATGTTGGAGCGTCTTGCGGGAAACGATTTCTATTGCTTTTTAGATGGTTTTTCCGGTTACTTCCAAATCCCCATCGATCCTCGTGATCAAGAAAAAACTACGTTTACGTGTCCATATGGAACGTTTGCCTATCGTATAATGCCATTCGGACTTTGCAATGAACCGGGAACCTTTCAAAGGTGCATGATGGCTATTTTTCATGATATGATCGAGAAGACAATGGAAGTCTTCATGGATGACTTTTTCGTGTTTGGTAGTTCGTTTTCTTCGTGTTTGTTGAATCTTGAGAGAATGTTGAAGCGTTGTGAGGAAACCAACCTTGTGCTTAATTGGGAAAAATGTCATTTTATGGTTAAAAGTGGAATCGTCTTAGGGCACAAGGTTTCGAAAGCGGGGATTGAGGTAGATCAAGCTAAGGCAGACGTCATCGTCAAATTACCTCATCCCAAAACCGTTAAGGGAGTTAGGAGTTTACTAGGCCACGCGGGCTTTTATCGTCGATTCGTCAAGGATTTTTCAAAGATCTCTCGACCCATTACACATCTCCTTGAAAAAGAGGCACGTTTTATCTTTGACGAAGATTGTGTACGAGCCTTTGAAATCCTTAAGAGGAAACTTACCGAAGCTCCCATTCTTGTTGCTCCCAATTGGAACCTCCCCTTTGAGCTCATGTGTGATGCTAGTGACTACGCTATTGGGGCCGTATTAGGGCAACGTCATGAAAATCACTTCTTGCCTATTCACTATGCTAGCAAGACGATGACCGCGGCTCAACTAAATACACTACAACGGAGAAGGAATTCCTTGCCGTGGTGTATGCATTTGAGAAATTCCGACCTTATCTCGTCTTGACGAAATGCATAGTGTATACGGATCATTCGGCTATCAAGTATCTTATGGCTAAACAAGATGCAAAGCCAAGATTACTTCGTTGGATTCTCCTCCTTCAAGAATTTGATCACAAAATTGTTGATCAAAAAGGAGCCGAGAATCTAGCGGCCGATCATCTTTCTCGTTTGGAAGATCCTCACCAAAGTGTTTACGAGCCCAATGAAATCATCGAAACATTTCCGCTCGAGACACTTGGTGTAGTAAATTCTAAGCTTGATTCTTCCACCCCATGGTTTGCGGACATCGCAAATTACCATGCGGGCAACTTCATCATCAAGGGTATGACGACTCAAGAAAAACGAAAATTATTTCGTAACGTCAAGTTCTATTTTTGGAACGACCCTTACTTGTTTCGAACTTGTGCGGATCAAATTATTCGACGTTTTGTCTTTGGTACCGAAGCTTCTAACATCCTTAGAGATTGTCACGAGGGACCCACGGGTGGTCACCACGGTGCTAATCTCACGGCTAAGAAGGTCTTTGATGCCGGTTTCTTTTGGCCTACTATTTACCGAGATGCACATGAACTTGTGAAGTCGTGTGACTCATGCCAACGACAAGGAAATGCCTCACAAAAAGATGAAATGCCACAAAATATCATCCAAGTGTGTGAGATCTTTGACGTTTGGGGCATTGACTTTATGGGGCCGTTCCCATCCTCTCGTGGTAATAATTACATCCTTGTCGCCGTTGACTACCTATCTAAGTGGGTGGAAGCTAAGGCTTTGCCCACCAATGATGCTCGTGTGGTAGTCAAGTTTTTGAAAAGCTTGTTTTCTCGGTTTGGAACTCCTCGTGCGATCATAAGCGATCGTGGAACCCATTTTTGTAACGACCAATTCGAAAGGGTCTTAAGGAAATATGGGGTTACACATCGGCTTTCTACGGCTTATTGAAATTGTGTATAATGCAGTTCGTTTTTCTCAGTTCTTGTCTAATTGAAAGTCCTAACAATTTCGGGTTTTTAACTGTTTTTGGTTATATATATTTTTTTGGATATTCTATTTCCTAATTCAAACAATGCCTTGCAAAACTGAAAAATATTGTCTACTTATATGTAAAACATTGTGCAAATACAAAGTATTTATTCAAATAAAATTCAAAATGTAAATTTTACAACTAAAAGGACTGAAAATGTAAATTCTATGAAAAGTAAATGCTCAAAATGTAAAGATAACAAGTATAAGGACTGAAATTGTAAAAACAGTTAACTATGAGGATTAAAAATGAAAACTATGCAAACATTTAACCAATTCTTAACAAATTCAAAACTAACTAACTAAATTTTAACAAACTCTGAAAGTTTAAGGACTGAATTAATGAAAACCGTAAAAAACTTGTAAGTTTAGCCAAGTTTAAAACCAGATTAATTCATTAGGGACTAAGTTGCAATATTTGAAAAGTTATAAGCAAAAACGGGTTTAACTAACAAATAAGCTCGTTTGAGCTTATTTATCAACCAAAATTATTCAAACCACTTGCAAAATGCTTAAAATCAAGAATAAGCTAGACCTGTAAAAGGAATTAAGCTAACAATGGCTAAAACTCTGATAAGCACTTTCTAATAAGCACAAAATAAGCTCTAAAGAAATCTAGACATGCACAACTGGATTTTTGTAATGAAACTGATTAATGAGCTCAAATTATGAATGGGAAATCAAGTCTTGTTTAAAATCATCCAGTAATAAGCTCAGAATCTGAAATAAGCTAAAATTTGGCTTATGTTGACCAGCATTGACCAAGCTTTTTTCAAAAAACTCAAAATCTCAAAAATCAACCACAAGCACTAACTAAGTGAATTTGTAAAAGAAAATTGACTAGTTTATGAATAGGATTGAGAGATATGAAAAAGCAGAATTCAAGTTACAGAAACATTCATTTGCTTATCAGTTTAGATTTTTGCTTATTCCCACTTGTTTACTGAATACTGTACAAAATGCTTATAGAATCTAAAACTTCATGTTATGACCTAGAATTGAGAGCTGGTTTGGTGGAATTTCATCAAGAAATATGTAAATGCTAAGCAAATCAATTTGACAACTTTTTATGAACAAAACTGACTGAAAATGACCCAAACTTTTTACAATGCCATTTGCCTCTTTGACCTTAATCTTGACTTGAAAATGACTCAAAACCTTTTGTAATGACTTTGTAACTGAAAATGATTAAGTACTTGCCAAAATTTGACACTTGAATTTCAAATATCATCTAATGCCAAACACTCATATAAACTGGACTTTTGGAAATTTGTGAAGACTTTTTGAGTACAAGTTTAAACTGAGTAAAAAGCTTTAGCAAGCTAAGTTTGGTGACAAAAATGAAGCTATTAAGAACTAGTATCAAACTATTATCACAACTAGAACTCAAAATGTAAAATCAAATCAAAATTTACTGAAATAAGCTAAAAACAGGATGAGAACAAAACTAAGAAGCAGATTTAGCTACACTTAAACTACAAACTCAATGAAATCAAATCAATATCAGCCAAAACATGTTTTATCATACAATTACAAACAAGATTAACTAGAATTGAGCATGCATTTGACAATTGAGAGGAATTGAAAACAAGAAGCGTTTGCACCTATTGGAACAACCTTTGAGAAGTAGAGGAGCGTTGTGCTCTCTATTCTAGTGCTAACCACCACCTTAGCACTAGACTATCCTATCAACAATCAATCAAACAGCTACAAATCAACAGGAATCATCATAATGGCTTGAATTCTTCAAATCTGCTAGAACTTGGACTAGAATCAACAAACAGCTACAATATTCACTCAAAGTGAGTTATGATCAAGATATGATCATAACAAACTCAAAACAGCAACAAGAGTATCAATGGTGCAAGGTATGAACAGTATAGAAGGAAATGAGAATTGACGGGAAATTGAGAATTTGAATTTTATTAATGGAAAAGTTGTTACAAAGCTGTTAAGTGGTTACAAACTAACTAACTAACTCAAGAGTGTGTCAAACTCTTGAGTTGTTAAGCTAAAAACTAGAAATGGTGAAAGGAAAAGAAAGTGTGTGTGTTTTCACACTTTTTCTACTACTGCTAGAAATGAGGACTAATCAGGCTATTTATGAACTTCAGAGGAAGAGCAGTTGGGGTTGGTGACGTGTTGGAGCCAATCCCAGACTTCCACGTGTCATAAATCTGCTTAATTGATTTTGCAGGTATGAACTCAAATTGGGGATTCTTTGTGGAGTTGATTTCAGGTTAATTGGTTATGACCAATGGATTCGTCTCTTGATTTTGAGCAAGTTTGATGTTAAGCACTTCTCTTGAAATCCACTCTTGCTCTAACCCGATCCTGGAAATTTTGTTTGTTTGAAGATGCCACGTGTCAAGTCTTCATTGGTTGAAAAGGGTGCACACGGATTGCACTGTTGTGATTTGCTCATTTATGAATGGCGGCGCTAGTGGGTATTAATTGCCATGATGTGGCAATCCAGGACAACTCTTTCTTGGCTTCTTATTAGTCCTTAGTTTAAAACACGGATCACACTTGTATTAACTTTCCAAAAATGGCAGAATTGATCCCTTGACTTTGGCAGATTATATATTTGAGCTATTCACTTCATTTCTTTGGCATATTTGGTCCTTCAAACTTCATTCTTGAACAAAATTGGTCCTTTGACTGAGTTGACTTGAGAGTTGACCAAATTTGACTATGATCTTGACTTTTATATATTTACACTTTGGTCCTTCATCTTTGGCAGATTGTCAAGATAGGTCCTTGCACTTTCAAAGTCTTGTCACTTTTGATCCTTCTTTGTCTTTTTCATCAAATTAAGCTTGATTATTCCTTGTTTGCTTGAAAATGCATACTTTTACCTACACAAGTGTACACAAACACAAACATACCACATAATACTGTTTTTACAAGATAAATTGGTATTTTGCTTCATGTTTTAGGGTTATTTGTTGATAAATTGATATGAGTTTTAGCTCATATCACTTATCACCCACAAACGAGTGGGCAAGTCGAGGTTTCAAACCGAGCGTTGAAGAGGATCTTGGAGAGATCCATTAGGGAAAACCGACAATCTTGGACGGATAAGTTGGACGATGCTTTATGGGCCTTTAGAACCGCTCATAAGACGCCCATCGGGTGCACTCCTTATAATCTCGTGTATGGGAAGAATTGTCACTTGCCAATTGATCTCGAACACAAGGCTTATTGGACCCTAAAGCATTGTAATGATGATATGGAGACCGCGCGAAAACACCGGAAAATGCAGTTAAATGAATTGGATGAATTAAGGGATATTGCTTATGAAAATTCATTGATTTATAAAGAAAAGACTAAAAAGTTGCATGATTCAAAAATTAAAAACCGGGTTTTTAACATTGGGGATCAAGTTTTGCTTTTTAACTCTCGTTTGAAAATCTTTTCCGGTAAGTTGAAATCCCGTTGGTCCGGTCCATTCACCGTGACTCAAGTTTTTCCATATGGGACCATCGAGCTAGCTCAAAATGATGGCCCCAATTTCAAGGTGAATGGACATAGGTTGAAGCACTACTTTGGCGGGGAAGTTCCATCCTTGAGTTACCTCGACCAAATCACCTTCCCCAATGATAATTAGTATTGAGGGGATCGAGTCGAGCTCATGACTCGGTAATCAAAAACGAGGTGCCTCGTGGGGGAGTCCCATGCTTATCCTATGTACATATTATCGCTTTCTAATATAGTAACGTGTGGGGATTTGTGCCCTTCCAACCTTTGTTCCATGGTTGTTTGTGAATTGTGGATTTTAGATGATCATTATCTTTACGATTGGAGCCTCTCGTGTTCGTTTTATGGGAGAACTCGATCATTTGCTTTGAAGACTTTCTCAATATCCATGATATATCCTTTGATGTTCTAACCTTAGGTTTATAGCACACTTCATAAACGGCTTTAAATTTAACGGTTACACCCTTTCCATGCTAGATTAGGCATTCGACTACGTCTCTAGTATGGCGGTGTTTGCACCCCTAGACTCGAAACATTGAGGACAATGTTTAACTTTAGTATGGGGGGGGGGGGTGAATAGATACTTGCCTTGCCAAACCTTCACGCTTTCCAAAGTTTATCTTTTTGTTTATCGTTTTGTTGCAAAATAAGGCTAAAAATGGCCAAATTTTAAAATTTTTCTCATGTTTTATAAGTGTTTGAAGACACGAATGTAGGTTTTCCGATGGCGAGAATAAGAGTAAATTTTGAATCGACCGTGCGTGTTGAGCACTTTGTTTTGATTCCTTAACTTCACATTAGGCTACGTCTCTTAAATGAGGACGAGAAATGATAGAGTTAATTATAAGTTACTATGCTAAACGTAGAGTACTCGTATTCTTTCAAAAACTCATGTGTTATTGTTGTTTGCTTATTCTCCCTTCGCTTGTAAATATTTTTTGCTTAATAAATATTGACTTAAAGGTCTAGTCTTGATTGTTGGTTTCTAGTCTTTTCTAGCAGCTTGCATGTAATTAAATTGGGAAGACATTAAGGTATCGTCAGCGTCACGGTTTTGAAGTATTGGCACCCGAATAATCGAAAGCTTCACCCAATAATAAGATTCCAAGTGCTCACCTAAATCAAGCAAACAATTTGAAGCTCACAAGGACGGAAAATCTATGCAAAATTGAAAGTGAATCAAGCCTTAATCTTTGAAGCTTTAATGATCCAAAATTTGCCTTAGCGTGAGGATATACGTCTTTGGCTAATAAAACCACCGATGAGGTGGATAATAAAAGGCAAGGCAAGGCAAGACCAAAGTCATAATAAAAACTTCATGGCGAAGCTGAATAAAAGATGGAGGTAAACCTATGATAATAAGGCCCTTCCGTTAGGGGGCGTATAAAAGTCTTGGTAATAAGTCTCATGTTCAAAACCGTTATAAAACCGTGTTTATCGATCCTTCTTGTTGACTTAATTTTTTGACATCGTTGTCTATTAGGAGGGGTTATTAATTTGATGGTCTTGGTTACACCGTTGGGACTCTATTTTTAGACCTAAATCTCTATCATCGCATACGTCAAGCAATGTATCCTCGTGAAACATTCAAGACAAAATAAAATATAAGAGATACAACTTAGGAAAATGGGAGGATAAGTACGTGATTAGGGCATATGAGTAGTGTTAGCATTACTAACTTATAATGACAATGATCTCGTTACACTCTTGGCATGGAATTGGGGTGAAAATCGAGGACGACGAAATTATTTCTAACGAAGCATTCACGTGTTCTTATTCTATGAACCTAAACGTCCCATTTTTTGATGAAAATCATACATTATGTCTAAAACGCAAGTAGTAGTAATAGTAGTAGTGTAGCAAGTTTACGTTTCAATAAAAGTGAATAAAAATGAATTTTGGAGAGGCTACGATACTTTATTCTAGCATTGCGTGAGGGCACGGCAATGGTTTAGTATGGGGGAGTGATGAGACTGCTTTTATACATAGTCTCATCGTCTAAAAAGGGCTTTAAATGCATAAAATATCATAAAATTGGCCAAATATATGCTTGTGTTTGTTGCTTGTGTATTTTAGGTACGAATATTGAGAAAATGACAAAAGATCACAAGAATCATACAAAAACGAACACGAGAAACGAAACCGCACATTGAACCAAGCCCTAATGAAGAATTTTCCAAGAAAACCCTTGAAGATTTGAAGATTATGCAAGAAGGGTCCTCCAATATTGAAGAATTAACACTTTATACCCTTGTATCCTCATAATTACAAGATTGGTCCCTAAAGTTTGTCAATATTACAAAAGGGCCCTCCACTTTGAAGAATTGGCAATTTTAGTCCCTCAACAAAACTAAAATGTCAATATTAGTCCTCCTCAAAATCAAACATACCATGAAGGACTTCAAGTTACAAGAAATTACAAGTTTGGTCCTTTAAAAATGTCAAAATTACCAAAAGGACCCTTAACTTTGAAGAAATGGCAAAAATAGTCCCTCATTAATCATGACTTGGCAAATTCAGTCCTCCAAGAAGTCAAACAAACAAGTCAAGACCATTATCAATGAAGAAAATGCCAAAACAGCCCTTCAAGAATCATGAAATGGCAAGAAATACCCCTGAAAATACTTTGAAAAAGTATTTGGGGCAAAGTGTGAAAATGAAAACTTTAATTACAAAGGAATCCGGATTTTGGCTAGTTTATTTGCAAGTGACAAGAGAAGGAAAAGAGAGGGGATTAAATGGGCAGAAAACCTAAGACACCTAGACCAATCACCACTTGCCACCTCACCCCATTCATATTTTCAACCAATCACAACCTTCCCTCCTTCCACCTCACCAATCCACTAATCCGGTTTATTTCTTAAATAAACCTTGGCGCCTAAACGCTTATTTAAACCTTAATCCACCCAAAAACGGATTAGACTCACCCACTATTCACCTCAAGAACACAATTGGGTTTTCTTAATCCTGCTGTAATTAGACCCTAATATGCTCCAGATTTATGATTAAGTTAATCATAAACACAACCCAACTTCAAAAAACCATGCCACATCATCCCTTTGTCACATGTTAAGCCCTGTTTTGTCACCATTGAGGAAGAAGCCAAAATTGTGACAGCAATCCAACGTGCATGATTCCAGCTTACATCTTAAGCTTATTTTACACATTTGGATTCATTTTTACCTTGCCAGCTCCACAATAAAACAAGAACTAGTCACATGATCAAGATAACTTCAAAACCCTCAAGGGCATTTCTGGGACTTCACCAAGCATGATACGGATCCAACCCTACCGGATGAAGACCCGCTGGGCTTGCAACAAACAGGCGTCCAAAGTGGCTAGGACCGGCCCAACTTTTGTGACCCACTCCAGCCAAAATAAGAGATAGTTTATTTCCTTCCGTATCTTTTATATTTTGTTGAGATTGCGTTTTATTTGTTTCCTTTTTGTCGTTGGTTCGTTTCTTATTTAAAGACATTGTAATCTCTTTGGTTGGGGAGAAAAATAATAACAGATATTATTGAAGAATACTTCTCACGTTATTATCCGGTTGGCCGGAATTACCAATCCGTCGAAGACGACTTGGTTGGCCAAGCGTCATCGCCGCTAGGGTTTTGCCTAGGTATTTTGCTTCCGCTTATACGAATCCGTATCAAGTGGTATCAGCGAGCTCAGGTATCTCGAGATGTCTGCACCAGGAAGAGATCGCCTACACCAACACCGTCGATTCGCCGCCGGAGGCAACGGTAACAATGAACGTGAACCCCGCGACGTCGAGATTGAAAAACTTCGTGAACGGATTCGAGAACTCGAAGTCAATCCTTTTAATCGATATGAAAGACAGTATGAAGAAACACCCACTGAATCAGATAGAACCGAGTTTGAATTTTTTTCATGACCAGCCACCACAAACACCTTCTGATCGTCGCCGCCGTAACCCTCCTCCACCACCACCTGATCCATTACGTTCGTTGGGTCTCCGTACTGACATACCGGAGTTTGAAGGTCGCCTAAAACCCGATGAATTCTTAGATTGGTTGCAAACAGTTGAACGTCTATTTGATATTCGGGATATTCCAGATCGCCTTAAGGTAAAGATCGTTGCCCTGAAACTTAAGAAATCAGCGTCCTTATGGTGGGAACATGTTCAAACGCAACGTTATCGGGCAGGAAAACATAAGGTCGACTCATGTGACAAGATGAAAAAGTTATTAAAGGCGAAGTTCCTTCCAGTTACTTACAAACAAGACTCCTATCTTGATTACCAAAATCTGAAACACGGCTCCTTAACGGTGGAAGAACTTATTGGGGAGTCTGAACGTTTACGTATGCGTTGTGGGGCCGAAGAAGACGAAGAACAGCTTATAGCTCGTTTCTTGGGTATCCTCAAACCGGAAATAGGAGACGTCGTTTCCTTACAACAATATTATTCTTTTAATGACGTGTGTAAGTTGGCATTACGGGTTGAAAAACAACTCCTTCAAAAGAACAGATTTTTTCTCAAACAACCGATTACCAACCAAAAACACACACCCGCACCACAACCGGGACCAGTAAAAAGAGACCCAACACCACCCGCCAACTCACAACCAGGAAGTTCAGCCCCTCTTCGATGTTTCAAAAGTCAAGGATTCGGCCATCTAAAGCGTGACTGCCCCAACAAACAGTTAGTCGCTTTCATGTACGACACATAGCCACAATATGACACAGATGGAGAGGACGAATCTGACATTATTTACCCGGATAAGGGTGAACTGTTGGTATCTCGCAGGCTCCTACACGCGACTGTAGGGGATGATGAAGATGACACAAAGTGGCTACGTCACAACATTTTTCGCACCAATTGCACCTCAAAAGGGAAAGTTTGTACTGTGATTATCGATGGTGGGTCTTGTGACAACATGGTGGCTACTACCATGGTTGAAAAACTCGGGTTACAACTGCACGATCATCCAGATCCATACCAGTTAACATGGTTAAAAAAGGGAATTTGTTGAAAGTTACGCATAAATGTCTCATCCAATTTTCCATCGGTAACAAGTATGCGGATGAAATTTGGTGTGACGTAATTCCAATGGATGCTTGTCACTTGTTATTAGGACGACCGTGGCTTTATGATCTACGTGTTAAACATGACGGTTTCCGCAACACTTATTCTTTCAAAAAAGATGGGTTAAGCATTACCTTGGCCCCTCTTCACCCACGAGATGACCCGACCACTTCGGCTACATTGACCAAGGCTGATTTTATTGGTCTTGCTAAGCTGCCATCCATCACACCAGTTTTTAGCTTAGTTGTGCTCGAAGAGAACGAACCCAGAGGAGACATACCACCAGAAGTCTTGCCACTGTTTCGTGAATTCTATGATATTTTTCCCAATGATATCCCTGCAGGCCTCCCATTGGTACGTGAAATTCAACATTGCATTGATTTTATACCAGGTGCTAGTATTCCCAATAAACCTGCGTACCGAATGAACCCGAAGGAATTTGCCGAACTCCATCGACAAGTGACCGAGTTACTGGAAAAAGGTCTTGTCCGGGAGAGCATGAGCCCTTGTGCAGTACCCGCCTTACTTGTGCCAAAACCAAACGGTACTTTCCGAATGTGCATCGATAGTAGAGCGGTAAATAAAATTACTATTAAGTATCGTTTTCCAATTCCACGGTTTGATGATCTTTTTGACCAGTTGCATGGGGCAACCATATTTTCGAAAATTGATTTACGTAGTGGGTACCATCAGATTTGTTGGGAATAAATTAAGGCCAGATCACTTGAGCGCTGACAAGAGTAAAACAAGCGTTGACAAGAACAAAATAAGCGCTGACAGCTCAATCGTTGACAAGATAAAGTCAAGCGTTGACACATTGAAGACAAGCACTGATAGGAAGATATACTCTACGCGTTTATTATATTCTAGAATAGTTCTAGTAAAGATAGGAACAACAATGTATTTTCTATATTTATCTTTACCTACAATAGCTGATACGTAGATTATTGTACAAGGCTTCTTATGTCTATAAAAGAAGACCTTTAGGTTAATGTTTCATATAAGTTTTCATTCGTAAACTACTTTCATTGTAAGCAAGTTTGGTATTGATAATCAAAGTGAAAGTTTGTTTATATCATTGCGTATTCTTGTTTAAGTGTTAAATTCCACATAACACTTAAATTCATAAGCATATACAAAGGTTTCTCTAAGTGTATTACTTGATCTAATCTCGTATACATAAAGCTAAATCGATCTAAGTTTGGGATCAACAAGTGGTATCAGAGCTTGTTGAGGAACTTTTGATCTTAAAGAACACAAGAACCCTAAAAATCACCAAAACCCTAATTTTCTCAAAAACCCTAACAACATCATGTCTGAAGCAATAACCTCCTCATCCTCAGCTTTACCAAACATCAAGATTCCCATGCTTGATGCAACCAACTTTGACTTGTGGAAGTTCAACTTTGAACAATATTTGGGGATCTATGACTACACACTCTGGGAGATTATTGAATATGGAAACACATTCAATAAGGCTCAAAAGATTCTTAATGCCATTGCTGCAAGAACAGCTGTTGCTGGATGTTCTGAAGAGGATAAGAGAGAAAAACCTAGAGATGGTAGAGCTGTGGCTGCTGATGACATAGCAAAGAAAAGGGTTGACATGAAAGCCCTAAATATTCTGAAAGTCTCTTTGGGACAAGAAAACCAGCATAAATATAGAGGCTATGACTCTGCTAGGGATCTTTGGGCAGCTCTTGAAGTTGCATATGGTGTCAATGCAGACACTAAGGAAGAAAAGAAAAAGCAACTTCTGCATGATTATGCTGTCTTCAAAGCTCAACCCAATGAGAAACTGAGTAGTGTGAGAAGCAGATTGCTTGACATTACAAGCAAGTTGTCCTTCATGGGGACACAAGTTGGTGATGTTGACATTAATGCTACCTTTCTTAAAAGTCTTGGTGAGGCATGGAAGATTGAGGCAAGATCTATTCTTGCCAACAATACTTACAAGAGCTCCTCGTTTGATGACATCTACAACAAACTAAGGCTGTTGGAAGATGAAACTCTTTTAGAACATGGAAGCAAATCTACCAACAACAACATGGCCTTCTTCTCTCATAGTAAAGGTCAATTCAATCAGAAGGACTCTTACATGCATCCAGTTACTGGATCATCATATGTCAGCGCTGGAACAAGTCCTGTCAACGTCTCCTATTCAGACGCTGACACATTCAAGAGTGACTCCCCAAGAGTTACACCTGCTGGTTTGAATTTGGATACTGTTTGTGCTTACATTGCTTCTTTGCCCAATGGTTCAGTGATTACATATGAGGACCTTGAGCAGATAAGTGATGAGCACTTGGAAGATATGGACATCAAGTGGAACATGGCTCTTGCTAGTATAAGAGCAAATAGGTGGAACAGAAGGTTTAAAAAGAAGATGACCTTCAATGCTAAAGACACAGCTAGATTTGATAAATCCAAAGTTGAATGCTACAACTGTCATCGTATGGGGCACTTCATGAGGGAGTGCAGATCTCCTAGAAGATCTGATGCTAGTAAACCCTCAAGTCAAGTTGTTAAAGCTCAGGATTCCAAAGCCATGGTTGCAGTTCAAGGAATTGATGGTATGGGATGGGATTGGAGCTATCTGGCTAAGAATGTTGAAGAGGATAAAGCTTTGGTTGCTGATATTGAAGAAGAAGAGCATGTTGAATATGCTCTCATGGCACACTCCTCCTCTTCATCTGACAATGAGGTATATGATGACGCTTTTTGTAGCAAAGGTTGTAGGTTAAATACTGAAAGACTTAACAAAGAGGTGTTATTAGATGATATGAGTACTGAAAGATGTAAATTGTCTAATTACCAACTAGCTCTCACTGAAACTGAGAAAACCGTTTCTGAATACAAGAAAATGGAATTTGACTTAAAAGATAAAATCAATATCTTAAAACATGAGTTAGAGGCTAGTATGGATATTAGAAACATCATGGAAAGGGTTAATGGTGAGTTACAGGCTAAGTTAGATGAGGCTATTAAGAATAAAGATAATGTTGGCCTTAAAATTCAAAGATTTGATAGAGCCACCCAAACCCTAGGAGAATGTGTGGGTAAACAAAGGGATCCTAAGGACATGACTGGGATTGGGATGAATGATTACTCTTTGGTTCTACCACCAACTGGTGACTTCTATAGTGTCCAACAAAGGGACCTATCTTAGACTGGTTTGCCAGAGCTCCAAGAGGAGGAATTTATTCCTCCACCAAGAGTTGTCACTCCAGTTGAAGAGTATCAACAAAAATTGACTGACCTGAATGAATGGAAGAAAGCTAACCCTACTTTATTTTTTAAGGGTGGCTTACTATGTGAAAGTCCCAATGAGTCAACACCCATTAAGGTTACTAACCCACTCACTGGTAAAGTTGTTGACTTAGGCTCAAACAATGATAGAAAACCTAGCATTAAATATGCAGAGATGTATAGGAATACTAGGTCACCCAAGAGCCAAGTTAGCAATCATGAAACAGGCTTCTTCTCTTCTAGACCTAAGGTTGTGTCTAGAAAAGCTTGTTACACTTGTGGTAGCTTTTCACACTTGGCATACAAGTGTGTCAACGCTCCCAAAGCCAGCGCTGACAGGAACAATTTCAGCGCTGACAGGAACAAAGTCAACGTTGTTAGGAAGTCAAACGTTGTCAGACCCAAACCTTGTGTGCAGCAAAGTCCACAAGTGATTAGACCTGCCCCATTCTTTACTAAAAGGTCTAACACTCATGGACAAAGACCATTTCAAAAGACAAACACCTGGTCAAATAGGCAATGAGTTTCTGTAGCAAACCCTAGGTTCAACGCTGACAAGGGTAATTTCAGCGTTGATAGGACAAATTCTAACGCTGACCGAAACGTGACCAGACCTAAATATTTGCAACCACAAGGTAAGGGGTCTAAAGCTTCTTCAAGCTTAACATGGAGACCCAAGAAAGATCAAAACCCTAATGATAATGGGATTTCAATGACTTGCAATAGATTTAATTACATTTCAAAGGTCATTACAAAACCTATTGGGGTTAACTGGGTATTTCATCCTAAAAAGGATGAAAATGGGGTTGTTGTGAGAACTAAGTCTGTTCTTATTGAACAACCAGATGAATCCAAGTCTTTTAAGACTTGGGTTCCCAAAGAAAACTAATATGTTTTCTTTATGTGCAGGGCATTCAAAGACAGGTCAATGATTATGGATATTGGGATAGTGGATGCTCAAGGCACATGACAGGGAAGGAAGATTATCTTACTAACTTCACTCCCATTAAGGATGGTGACAAGGTTTACTTTGGAGGTGGATATGGCACTATCACAGGCAAAGGAACTCTTCTCACCAAGAATTTATGTTTTGAGAACGTCTTTCTGGTAAAAGAACTTGATTACAACCTTTTTAGTGTATCACAAGTTTGTGATAACAAAAATAAAGTTCTTTTTACTGATACTGAGTGTTTGGTGTTAAGCAAGGATTTTAAGATCCCTGATGAGAAATATATTGAGTATAGAACACCTAGGCATAAGGACATATATAATGTTAATTTGAATGGGATTAAAATGAATAATAATATATCTTGTTTTTATGCTAAGGCCTCAGTAGATGAGAGTAATTTGTGGCACAGGAGACTAGGGCACATAAATTTTAAAAATATAAATAGACTTGTGAGGCTTGGTTTAGTTGATGGTTTGCCTGAGAAGGCCTTCCATAATGACCACTCTTGTGTTGCATGTCTTAAAGGCAAGCAGCACAAGGTCTCATTCGAGTCCAAACAGGTGCACACTAGTTCTAGACCTCTTCATATGCTACACATGGACCTCTTTGGTCCAACCAATATAGAAAGTTTGAATGGTAAGTCATTTTGTTTTGTTATCACAGATGACTTTTCTAGGTTTAATTGGACATTCTTTCTTGCTATGAAGAGTGACACAGCTGATATTCTAATTGATTTTATCACTCGGATTGAGAAGAGGTCTGGCAATGAGGTTAAAATGCTTAGGAGTGATAATGGTGGAGAATTTAGGAATAAGAAGCTAGATGATTTCTGTGCCAGGAAAGGAATTACAAGGCAATTTAGTATTGCTAGAACACCACAACAAAATGGGGTTGCTGAGAGGAAAAATAGAACCCTAATTGAAGCAGCCAGAACAATGTTGGCTGATGCTCACTTTCCTATAGCCTTTTGGGCTGAGGCTGTTAATACAGCTTGCTATGTGCAAAATAGAGCATTGGTTAACAAAATTCAGAACAAAACACCTTATGAGTTACTTTGGGGTATAAAACCTAATATTGGTTTTCTCTAAGTGTATTACTTGATCTAATCTCGTATACATAAAGCTAAATCGATCTAAGTTTGGGATCAACAAGATTCGTATGCGTCCAGGTGACGAGTGGAAGACGGCTTTTAAGACTCGTGATGGATTATATGAGTGGATGGTTATGCTTTTCGGGTTGTCAAATGCCCCTAGCACTTTCATGCGTTTAATGAATCACATTTTTAAGGCATTCATTGGTCGTTTCATGGTAGTATACTTTGATGATATATTGGTTTTTAGCACGAGTTTGGACGAACATCTTCGCCACCTTCGGGACGTTTTCAGCATTTTACGGGAACAAAAGTTGTATGCCAATGAAACAAAGTGTCATTTTCTTAAACAGGATGTGATTTTTTTGGGCTACCTGGTCGCAGGTACGGGTATTCGCATGGACACATCCAAGATTGATGCGATTACCACATGGCCGACTCCTACTTCATTACATGATGTGCGAAGTTTTCACGGACTCGCCTCTTTTTATCGCCGTTTCATACGGGATTTCAGTACCATCGTGGCTCCTATGACGGAATGTTTGAAAAGTAGCAAGTTTGTTTGGTCCCCAGCTTCTCATGTCGCATTCGACAAGTTAAAAACAGCGGTAACCGAAGCACCCGTTCTTGCTTTGCCTAACTTTAATCATGTTTTTCAGGTTGAATGTGACGCTTCCGGCCTTGGAATTGGCGGAGTTTTGAGCCAGTTGAACCGCCCTATCGCTTTTTTTAGCGAAAAGTTCAATGAGACGCGACGTCGCTATAGTACTTACGACAAGGAATTCTATGCCATTTTTCGTAGCTTGGATTATTGGAGACATTATTTGTTGCCTAGTGAATTCATTTTGTACTCAGATCATCAGGCTCTAAAATTTATTCAGGGGCAGGCCAAGTTGAATCCACGTCACGCCAAATGGGTAGAAACCTTACACGATTTTACGTTCGTCATTAGGCATAAAGCCGGGACAGCCAACACGGTAGCCGATGCTTTAAGTCGTCGCCCTAGTCTCATGGTTACAACTACTGCACATGTGGCGGGTTTCGAACCTCTGAAACACTTATATGCGGATGATCCAGATTTTAAAGAGGTGTGGGCAAAGAGTGTTTCAAGTCCGTTTCGTGATTATGTTCGACGGGACGGGTTGCTATTTAAAGGACGTCGTTTGTGTGTCCCAATCTCGTCATTTCGTGAAGCCATTATCCTGGAATGTCATCAAGGGGTTTAAGCGGGACATTTTGGACGTGAGAAAACAATTTCACTTGTGGGAGAAAGATTTTTTTGGCCAAAACTTGTGAGAGATGTGATGAAAGTTCTTAATCAGTGTCGTGTGTGCCATGTTGCCAAGACGCACAACACAAACCAGGGCCTTTACACCCCTCTCCCTACGCCAGCAGCTCCGTGGGAGGATGTAAGTCTCGATTTTGTTCTCGGGTTACCACTTACGCAACGAAATAAGGATTCTATCATGGTTGTTGTAGACCGTTTTTCAAAGATGGCACATTTCATTCCGTGTTCTAAAACGTATGATGCTTCACAAGTTGCTCGATTGTATTTTTCTGAGATCGTTCGGCTGCATGGGGTTCCAAAAACAATCACATCGGACCGGGATGTGAAGTTTATTAGGCATTTTTGGAGGACACTTTGGCAGCGTTTGGGGGCAAAACTTCAGTTCAGCACGTCTCATCACCCTCAAACCGATGGCCAAACTAAATTCACGAACCGGAGTTTGGGTAATCTGTTACGTTGTTTGGTGGGGGACAATACGAAGCAATGGGATCTTGTTCTTCCACAGGCGGAATTTTCTTACAATCGCTCAACTCATAGTTCGACGGGGCGAAGTTCGTTCTTCGTTGTATATGGCAGGAATCCATTTACTCCACTAGACCTTGCTCCCTTGCCTGGTCTCGACTCGTTCAGCGCTGATGGTGATGCACAAGCTGCCCAAATTAAATTGCTACATGAACAGGTGCGTGACCAAATTACAAAGCACAATTTGCAATATCAAGCCCGCGCAAACAAGCATCGCAAACGTGTAGTGTTTCACGAAGGTGACCTTGTGTGGATTTTATTGCGTCGTGAACGTTTCCCCCAAGGCTGTTTTGGGAAGCTACATCCACGGGCTGATGGCCCGTTTCTTATGCTCAAGAGGATTAATGATAATGCGTACAAGATTGACTTGCCGGGGCATTATGGGGTATCTGCTACCTTTAATGTCGTCGATTTAAGGCCTTACACGGCTGATGGTGAGTTCGAAGGTGACTCGGGGTCGAGTCGTTTTTTAGAGGGGGGGATGATACGGATCCAACCCTACCGGATGAAGACCCGCTGGGCTTGCAACAAACAGGCGTCCAAAGTGGCTAGGACCGGCCCAACTTTTGTGACCCACTCCAGCCAAAATAAGAGATAGTTTATTTCCTTCCGTATCTTTTATATTTTGTTGAGATTGCGTTTTATTTGTTTCCTTTTTGTCGTTGGTTCGTTTCTTATTTAAAGACATTGTAATCTCTTTGGTTGGGGAGAAAAATAATAACATATATTATTGAAGAATACTTCTCACGTTATTATCCGGTTGGACGGAATTAACAATCCGTCGAAGACGACTTGGTTGGCCAAGCGCCATCGCCGCTAGGGTTTTGCCTAGGTATTTTGCTTCCGCTTATACGAATCCGTACCAAAGCATTAGGGTTTCGTTTTTAGCTTTTTTAGACATCACTTGTAGCCTATAAAAGGCATAGGACTCAGTCACTTAGCCTTTGCTCTTGAATTTTCCTTTGTTCAAAATTCTGTAAATCATATATTCAGTTTAATGAAATGTGTTTAAATCTTTGAAGAAAAGTCAAGTGCCATTGTTATTTCCTGCTTGTTTATGTTTATTGTTTGCTAAAACCTGAATCTCAAAATGTTTTACCAAGGAGTGTGCAAAAGTTTGCACATTTTCCTATAACCTTGATATTTTGCTAAGTTTCTTGGTACACCTTGGAGTTCTTGGGCTATAAAGCTGATCATAGAATCTTGATATTGTGATATCAAGGTGTTGTGAAGCTTATAACTTGTGGATAATTAAGTGTGGGGTACAAGAGTTGCATTAAGCAAGGCTTTGTCACTGTACTGTTTTTATATAATTGCTTCTAACCTTGTTGAATCTTAGCAGGAGTTATTGTGGAAGCTTGTGCTTGTTCTTGCTAGCACATAAGCTCAAAATTTGTGGGTGTGGATGTACATCCATGAGGTTTGCACCATTTTACCTAAAATCTGCTTAAAATCTTGATTTTTGGTGATTTTGTGTGTTCTTGCTGATTTTGTGGTCTAATCTTGTTCAATACTACATATTATACTTGTTAATGTGTTTGATTGGGCTTGGGTGGTCTTGAAATACACTTTTGTTTTGAAAATTTTGATTTGAAAATTTAAAGGGGTGTTTGGGTTAACCTGTTATAGATCATAAGTTGTTATTTTGTTGTTGGAAGTTTGTGTTTATGCTTGTTATCTGTTATTGGCTTGGTTGAGTACTAGTTTCTGCAAGTTATAGGCCTTAAACCTTTGAATCAAACATTGTGCTATATCTAATTAGATTTGACTGATTTTGACCTAAGATTTTGGTAATGCTTAAAGTATATGCATGCTTAGGGCTAAAAGTTGTTAAATCATTGTTATTGGCTTTGAAGATTTGAGTGTTTGAATTTGGCTTGTTGGTCAAGTACATCAGCAAAGTAAAAATCTTCTTGTGTTAGTGTTCATCAGTAACCTTATTGTGCTTGAATCTTGATCTAGACTTTGAATCATTACATGAAACCTGTTTAAACTTATTCATTTAAGTTTATTATAGCTTGTATGTGCATTTGGTGAAGTTTGGCTGGCTGAATTGTGCTATAAGTGCTTATTGAACCATAACTGCTTATTTGTTCATGTTTGGGCTAGATCTAGTGATGTTTTGAATTAACTGTACAAATTGGCTGTTTGAGATTGTGATTTCTTTGTTGTTATTGACTCCTTATGATTAACTGATCATTTGGGTACCTTTGTGAAACTTGAATCCACAAAAAAGTCACTAAGGACAAAAAGTCAATTAAGTCAAGCAGTGGAAACTTTTCCCACTGCTCAGACACCAAAACTATCCCCTGCTAGTGTAATTTTGCATTCAGCTTATTAATAAGCCATATTGGCTTATCCAGACCTGCAACAACTTACTTTTTGTGATCAATCTTCATCATTTGACCCATTTGATTGAACTGGATCTTATCAGACTTTCACTTTGACTTTTTGCTAGAAAACTCATAAAGTTGACTTTTAATTAAGTGCTTATTTGCTTATTCCAGCTTATTGAGTGAACTTATTGAAAAACTTTTTGTTGATTAAGCTTAGTTAAGTCATTTAAAAGCTTTTGAAACTTGAATCAGCTCTTGGGGTGGCCTAGAACTCGAAAACGACTATTAGGTCATTTTGTGAAGATAGCTTATTGCTTTTTCAGGCTTATTCCTTGTGCTTATTTCAAATTTCTTTTTATAGAACTCTTAGGTAACTCAAAAGAAGCTTGTGTGTCTAATTTAAGCTTATGGCATCAGCTTATAGCTTAATGGGCCAAAAAGCCCATTAAGAATAAGCTGTTTTGAAATAAGCTAGCTTATACTCATTTTCAGCTTTTGGGCCTTCAGAGTTTTGTGTTTAAAATCAAATTTTGAGTCAGATAGGAGTTTTTGGGCTTATTTGGACAACATTTTCTTATTGGGCCTTAATAAGCCCATTAAGCTAACTGTTTGGACTTTTGGCCCATTCTAAGCCCATTAGGGGTATTTAGGTAATTTCAACTTCATTTCTGTGTTTATTAGGTTAAATTAAGCTATTTTGCAACTTTTTAGAATTTTTTATAAATTTTGGATTTTTAATATTATTTTATTATTATTTTATTATTAAAAATTAAAATTTAGATTTTTCAAGTTTTTATATTTTTCTTTGGTTAAATACATTAAGTTAGGAATTTTACAATTTTTAGAATATTTTTATTGTCATTAGATTAATTTTTATAATTATATTAAATTTAAATAGTTTTTAATTGTTTTTAAATAGTTTTTATTAATTTTAAAATTTTCAAAAATAGTTTTAAATTAAGTTAAGTCATTTTAGAGGTTTAAAAATGAAAAAATCTCATTTTGGGCTTTTTGTTAATTAAATTGATTTTGTGGGCTTTAATTAGCATTAAAAAATTATTATTTAATTAAATAAAGAGTTTGAGTGATTTTTTATTTTTTGTAAACTCTAATTACATTATTTAGGATTTATTGCAATTTTCTAGGTATTTTTAGGGTAAATTTTTAATTTTGTCACTTTTTACGGTTTTACGTGTACGACATTTCGTCTTAGTTTAATTCGTCATCGTAACCGTCATTCTCTTCTTATCTCATTTCTATTTTATTTTCTCATAATCATAATCACATCATTAATCATCTCTTAACACACACACCAAGCCTCCTTGAGAACGATCCCCACTTTGTGTCATAACTTGTGGTTTTCCTAAATCGCTTGTTAATACTTGCCCTAATTACGCTCTTTTTCCTAAAAGACGCATTTCTACACTTATCAACAGTCTTCACAAAGAGACGTATCAACAATAAATTCAGGTAAATCACGTACCATTTCTTTATGTTGCAAAGTTTTCATGCCAGTCTTACTGATGTGCCCCAAACGTTCATGCCATAATTTAGAAATATCATCATCACTTGAGTACATGCACTCGTCTGTCTTTTGCTCACCGGTCTCGTTAGCATCCTCACTAAGAGGATACATCCGGTTGGTACTCATTCTGGACTGAAAAATTAATCCTTTGTTTGGATGAAAAACTTTGCAAATGTTATATTGGAATAGAAATGACAGACCTTTCTTTTAGAGTTGCCCGATGCTAAGAAGGTTGTTCTTAAGTTCTGGTACAACGTATACATCTCTAATCACATATGTCGCCCTATTTAGAACCAAATTCATGCTTCCTTTTCCTTCTACAGTCATGCGTGTATTGTTTCCAAGCCTAACAGTGTTAGAGAAATTTTGATCCAGATCTGCAAACCTCTCTTTGTTACCACACATATGATTAGAGCATCCAGAATCCAAAAACCATAATAGACCTTTGTTCTCACTCTTTCTTTGGGCCATAAATCCATTCTCTTCTACACCTCCATCAGCCATGAGCATGATTTCTTCATTTATGTTAAAACCAGCATAGTTTGCTTCCTTTGAGGTTGGACATTCATACGAATAATGCCCTAGTTTGTGACAGTTATAACATCCAATGGTTTCTTTGTTGAAAGATCGGCGCCCTCGACCACGACCTCTTCCTCTATAGCTGTAGCGCCCTCTACCACGTCCTCTAATATACGAGCTATCACCTGTATCTACCTTCAGTGCTTGCTCCTCTTCTCGTTCATTCTTCTTAAACTTCTGTTCATGAACAATTAGTGTGCTCTGCAATTCTTCTATGGACATCTGATCAATGTCCTTTGATTCCTCGATCGACACGACCACATACATATACTTTTCAGTCAGCATTCAAAGGATTTTTTCAACGATTTTCACATTATTCATTGATTCACCATTTCTCCTCATTTGATTGGATATTGTCAGGACCCTACCAAAATACTCCGGTATTGTTTCAGTCGTCTTCATCTCTAAAACCTCGAAATCTCTTCGAAGTTTCTGCAGCATAGATCTCTTCACTCGATCATTTCCTGCAAATCTCTTTCGCATGGATTCCCACACCGCCTTGGAAGTTTTTCGATCCAGGATCTGCTCAAACGTGACCCTATCGATTGCCTGGTACAAATAATGTTTGACCTGCAGATCTTTCATTCGTAGTTCTTCCAACTTCTTCTTTTCCCTTTCACTTTGGGCAACACCAACCGCGGGTTCTCTGATTCATGGATCGACCAAGTGCCATAGTTGTTTTGTACGCAGCAAATTCTCCATCATCTCACTCCAGTGTTCGTAATGCCCATCGAAAACTGGCACCTTCAACTTATCGTCATTCATTCTCTCTCTCCCTCTCTCTCTCTCTTTTAGTGATTGAATTTCGCTCTGATACCATAATGATAAAGTAAATCACGGGTATTGCTCACTGAATTCTAATATCATTTAGTGATGCCAAAGTGGCTTTAAATACACAAATAATACAACTGCATAGCAAAACTATAGCTAGGAAATAGGAGATAATACTAAAAAACTGTTATAGCATAAGACTCGGTATAATCACGTGTGTAGAGCTCCACTTGACTTGACCAAATCAGCTTTATTTGAATTCTTTATTTCTTCAACTAAAAAACCCACAACTCCATCAGTTTATCCGATCAATGTTTGTATTTTTATGAAACTATTGCTCAATAAGTTACTGTATAAATATGGGCAGATGTTTATTTTTAGTGCATATATGTTGTAAGCATAACCCTAAGACATTGTTATGACACACAACCTTAAAGCAGTTCATAGTACTGAACCTCGTTGGTACTAGCCATTTTAACTCCTTCACTTGCGAATAAGAAATTGGCTTATAGGGTCATCATTTTGATGTTTTGTTTACCTAATCGTGGCTGTGGATACAGGTTGAAAGTTGAAACTCTGGTTGTGAATGTTCCATCATTCATGGTGAGAGTCAATTAACAGATGCACATTGACGTTTCAGTCACAAGTCCCTTTGGAGGTGGCAGACCTGGCAGAGTGAAGTGAAAGAACCAAAAGGCCGGTGCTAAGAAGGCGGCTAGTAGAGATGCTACAAAGATGATGAAGATTGAGGACCGAGTTATCTCTGTTCACTGAAACATTTTATCTTTATTATTTTTTGTCAGAACCTCTTTATTGTTAGGAAGTTTTGGGATGCTTTTTCACAATGTTTTAAAACCCGGTTTTTTAGTTGACCCGGACGAATAGCCGGTTCACCGTGTCACCTGTTCAACCAGTTTAACCGTGGGAATGTATCCCACGATTAGACTCCGGCGTGAGAGTAAGTAATCGGTTAGGGTTATGAGAATCGGATGAGATGTGAGTGTGTAGAATGTAATACCTTTGTGGAACCCTTGGGGTTCCTTATATAGGCAGTGAAAACCTAATGGGCTGTCACTGATGCTTCGGCCACAAGGAAAGGATAAGTACCAGAATTAGATTGATTGTTATCTTCTAATTATGGTGAGTGAATATCCTCTTGTTTGGGATAAATCCTAATCATAGTAAGAGTATGATTATGTCTAACCCTGTACCGGCCATGCTGGGCCGTGGGTCGCACACGTGTGTGCAGTTACTGTTCATCTAAGCCCATAAGCTTAAATGACATGAATCCCACCCATCAGTAATGGGCCGGATGCGGGTAGTACTCGTGGGCCGGGTTTATGACCCGGTTGGGGACTATACGTCATCATGTCCCCCCAGTCTAGTTGTTACAGCCGTAGGCAGAATATCTTGACTAACAAGATGCTCCCCGGACGTACCAAGAAAGTTCTTTTAAGGAATGACAAATTTTCAAAAATTTGTTTCGGCCGCACGTGGTAACCTTATTAGGATTTTATTCCAATGATACCTCAGCCGCACGTGACGACCGAGACAATTTAAATGTAGCATTGAATATTGTCTTACGTAAGTCCGCATATCCCGCCACAATTGACTGTTCACCTGCCAATTGACTGACAAAGTGCAAACAGTCAGAACCTCGAGCGGCGTAAACTACTGAGTCAGAAGTGACCCATGGGTCCCACCTGACTGTTCACTTGCCACTTACATCCCAACCACACGCGATTTAGGATAGTGGCAAACACGTGTCATGCATCCAACAAACCATGACTTCCAAGGCAACCCTATAAATAAGTCGTCCCCACGGCTGTGTGTAACACACAGTCTTTTCCTTCATTTCTTCCATTAAAGCTTTCCTTCTTATCACCACCTTCTTACGCACGGATCCCTTCCTACGCAGGTAAGAATACCACGCCCTTATCTTTTTTATTTAGTAATGGCTCAAATAAACAACCCCTCCATTGGATCTGTGCTCAACGTAATGACTCAAGAGAAATTGGAGCACTTCTGCACACATTTCTTCATTCCTAGCAACCTACACCCTTCTCTCCCTGGTGCAGTGGACCTCATAACTGAGGCACCCAAGGGAAAGATTGGCCTATACACCCGTCTATTCGATGCGGCCAACTAACGCATTCCTTTTACTCGTTTTCTCGTAGATCTCTTAGGTTATTATGACGTACATATCACCCAACTACACTGTATAGGCGCATGTAAGATTAGCCAGTTTGAAATCCTTTGTCGCGCTAGAAGAATCCCTCCTACCGTAGAGTTATTCAGGCTATTTTATACCCCTAGTTTAGTAAATGGTTGGCTCTCCTTTAAGAAACGATCCCCAAACAGCCCCATAGCCCATAATAAGGCCATGGATTCGCTGAAAAATTGGTACGACCATTACTTTTCCATCGACTCAATAGTGTGGCCGGCCGATTTCGTTTTTAAACATAGACTATCTCATGACCCTCCTCCGCGCTCTGGTACATATATCCCCAACATTCCCAAGAAATAGATAGGAATAGGACAGGGTTCTATAGGAATCTATCCGAATCATTCCTTTTTTTGCTAGGGATTAGCCGCAATTACTTCGACTCATCCAACAGATATCCTGTGTTTTGGAGGAGGCGTGGTGAAGGTAGGTATAACATCTGCATACCAGAGACGTACATACACCTATTGACTATAACTAACATACTTTGTTTGTTTTGAGAGAAATGAATTTCTTTGGAATCCTTCGTTAGGGTGATCCAAAACTCATACCAGAAGGAGCCCGTCCTAGACGTGAGAATGAGCTACCCCTCCTTGAGCATACCCGAAACGTGACAGTCGCCTTAGCAGCCGTACCAGACCCCCATTCTAACGAAGAAGACACAACACTCTTGAGGACCCCCGTAGATTTTGACAATGAAGACGGTGATAACCTGATGTTGGAGGATGAAGCCGGGCCCTCCTCTCCGCCTAAGACTGCTACCCCCATACACGGGGAAGAGCAAGGTGACAACATTAAGAGGACCACCTCCAGCCTTTGCCAAATGTTGGGCGACGACGAGGAGGAAGTGCAACAAGTAGAGGAGGAGGAAGAAGAATGAGAAGCCCAGCCCGCCCCCAATCGTACCCGTAGGAAGAACAAGCGGGTAAGAAGAGTCGCTCAGGCTGAGGTCGGGGAACACAATGCCCCTGTGAAGAGACTGCGCGAGGATCACCCCCGCTATCAATCTGTTGAGAGCACCACCCAAGCCTCCGACACGGCGCGGGCTGCACCTGTGGATCCGGTCGTGCTGTTAACAAATGCCGAGCCAGTCACTCGAGTTCCCCCCACTACATCAGAACTAGAAAGAACCAAGATGTAAGTCTACTGCATTCGTTTGGTCAAAATATCCATTATCCAATTAAAAGGTACGGACCTCTACAGATAATATTTAATACTTATTCCAATTGTTGTTGCAGGGATGAACAAGCTGGTGTCGCACCTCCCCAAGAGACATGGAAGGGGAAGGAGAAAGAGAGGGAGAAGGATAAGGAACCTACCCCCCACACGGCCACGACTAGATCTGTCCCCGCCTTTGAGGAAGGTACCCCCACAGCTTCACAAGAAGTCCCGGCGTCTGGCCCTCATACACAGTTTAACCCCGACTGGAAGATCACCACCGCTTCACAGATGAGACAGGCCGAAGAATGCCGTGATTATCTCAATAACTGCATCCCTCCTGGTCTGGTAAGAGATGTAAATGCACTAAACCATGTGGATCTGGTGGATGAATACAATGGTGCCTTGGTTCACCAGATGGCCATGGGCACTTCCATGCGGGTAAGATTTGAGGCTGCCTTAAAGCATGTTGATTCCTTGAAAAGAAAAGTTGGCCGAAGAGAGAAGATGATTGAAGACAATGAGGCCTAGATTGCCGCCCTCCAGTCCCAGCTTGCTACTGCCGAGGCTACTATTAAAGAACAAGCAGCACATGCTAATGCTCATGACCAACATGTAGCCGAGCTTGAGACTGAACTTGAGGCTGCAACAACTAAGGTATGTATCTGTACCGCATCACGCCCACGTCACACTATCCTGCATCCTAATACTTTGATGTATCACATACAGGTGACCGCGGCAGAAGCTTCGGCTAAGTCCTCCTCTGACCAAGTGTCCATTCTCACAAAAAAGCTTGAAGGGACGCACATGCATTGATCCAGGGTGAGGAGAAACTGAAAGAGGAGCTTGCTCATGAGAGGGTCGTGGCGCAACAATTGAAGGAGGCGTCCACCCAAAAAGATATGCTGGTGAATGCCCTTACCTCCGAGCGTGATGATGTGTTGTACCCCCAACTACTAGCAGCCATTGCCGGCCGCAGGTAGATGGTGGGTCATGGGACGCGCTTGGCCGTCACGAAGGTGTTGGAGGCCCCACAATTCGTTCAATAGTTTGCAGACCTCGTGTCGGATGGCATCGATCACGGTCGTCATGAGGGGGTGGTCATGGCCGCAGAGCTAATAAGGAAGAAACAAAACTTCACAAAGCATGCCTTCTTCAACACTGGAGCCACTGAGAAGATGACTGCCTCTATGGCCGCTATGCGAGATCTCAACTACCCCTTCTTGGCCGAGCTGGAAGCCACAAAAGATGCATCAAATAAGGAGATCATGGAGAAACTAAGTCTTGGTGCCTTTTCTCGGGATGAGGGACATTCCCGGACTCCCTTTACTCCCTCCCCCAGCCAACTCACTCTTCCTATTTATGAAGACGTGACCCGGATCGTAGTTAGTGAACAGCCATTGAGTGAGGTGCTGGAGATAAATGCGGCTCAAGCTCTGGAATGGAAGGGACGTGGTGAGGTATTGCCCCGCCTAGCTGAGGAGCAATGGGAGATAGGTAGGTTCCTTCCCCCATATAGGGTGCTCCTTAATTTGCTGTAACTCCTGGATAATTTGGTCTGTAACCTAAATATTCGTCCGTGGATGTCCACGACATTTTATCCTTTTGTAACATTATTGTAAACATCTAGAATAATATTTATAAGTCCGTGGTAGTCACGGAAATTTTGATAATTGGAAACTTGCTTATATTCTTATCATATATCTGTGTCGCATGACGTGTCACGTCTTACCTAGAATAAAACCAAGTCTATATTTTACTAGACGTGCGGCGTGCGTCTTTACCATGCAAAGCACTACGTGAGCGCGACATATGGAAACTTATCACAACGTCTTGTGAGTAAGGTGTCTAGTAAGGATACATGATCCGCATCACTGGGGTTGCATCCCTCTTATGTGACAAGTTGAATTATTAGGTTCACTTAATCCTCTTACCCCGCTTGGAGGCGCATAGTACATGTACGTTTATTGAATGAATGCATATGAATAAGAGATAGCACATTATAGTAATAACAACTAAATCTGTACGACAATAATTTGTTCATAGAATCTAAAAAACAAGACAATAATTTGCACAAGAACGAGCCGTGGAGCTAGCTAGGCACCACAACATTTTATTAGAACGTTTACGTTTTTTGTTTTGACAAGAATGGGAAATCCTAAAAACAAAGAGAGCCTAGAAAGCATAAAAAACAAAACAAAGAGAACACATGGATCTTCATTGAAGCCAGATATAGCGAAGTGTCCATGCGGAAGCCGTAGCTTTTCGAAGATAGCACCTTTTAAGATTGCAGATATTCCATGTGCGTTCCAGATCGCGGCCATCCATGTCACGCAACTTGTACGCGCCCCGTCCTAAGGCTTCCGTAACCTCATACGGTCCTTCCCACTTAGGGCCTAGCTTTCCTGTATTCTCCGCTCGACTTGCCTCGTTGGCACGATAAACAAAATCTCCCGGTCGAAAAGAAACACCTTTAACCTTGGCTTCATAATAAGCCTTCATCCGCGGCTTAGACTTGGCTTCATTAATAGCCGCTATTTCTCTTTTTTCCTCCAACAAGTCCACGTTAATCCGGAGTTGCTCGTCGTTTGTGACGACATGAACCTCCGATGTGCGGATGGTTGGCATTCCGATTTCTGTTGGTATAACAGCTTCAGTGTCGTAGGCCAGTGCAAATGGAGTGTCCCCATTGGCTGTTTTAATCATAGTCCTATGTGCCCATAGAACATGTGGCAGCTCATCTACCCATTTGGCACTCCGTTCATCCAAGCGTGCCTTAATGCCTTCACCCAAGCTTCTGTTTGCTCGTTCCACAAGACCATTTATTTGCGGATGTTTAACAGATGCGAAGCGCCGCATGATATTCAATGCTTCGCACCAGTCCTTGAATGGATTATCCGCGAACTACTTCCCGTTGTCTGAGATGATTTCCCCTGGTAAGCCAAAACGGCACACGATGTTCTCACAAACAAACTTTTTAACTTGTTTGCTTGTGATGGATTTAACTGCCTTAGCCTCTATCCAGCGTGTGAAGTAGTCTATTGCGACAATTAAGAACTTAACTCCCCCTGCAGCTACGGGGAAAGGTCCTGCAATGTCAATCCCCCACTTATAGAATGGCCATGGGGATGTAATGGGTGTTAGTTACTACTGCGGATGTCGTGGTACTGGTCTGTGCACTTGGCAATCACTGCACTTGCGAATCATGTCGCGTGGATCCCTATGCATAGTAGGCCAATAATATCCTGTGCATAGAGCTCGAGCTAATACGGATCAGGGACCCGCGTGCATGCCGCAGAACCCTTCATGTATCTCACTAATCACATAAGTAGCATGGCATGGCCCAACACACCGCAACCACGGCTGTAAGAAAGAGCGCTTGTAAAGAATACCTTCTCGAAGCTCGAAGTGCTGCGACTTCCTTCTAATACGACGTGCCGCCTTTTCCTCGTCCAAAAGGGTTTCATTAGTCAAATAGTTGATGATTGGGGTCATCCATGTAGGTCCATCTTCCTCAACTATAGTTGCGACTTCCCCTTCCGTTATAAACTTTTCCTTTAGTATTTCTACCAAGACTTGCTTGGATAAGTGGGCGAAACTTGTAGACGCGATCTTGCTAAGAGCGTCCGCCTTCTTGTTTTCACCTCTTGGTACCTGCTTGATAGAAAACTTGGTGAAAGCCGCGATGAGTGATGATTGTAGGAGTTTTGTACACCTTTAGGAAAAGGATGCACAAAGTAGGGCAAGTGTGCACGACGATTTAGGAAAACCGTGTGTGAATGACCCTAAGTGAGTTCGTTCTCGAGGAGGCAAGTGCGTTGTGTTAAGAGTTGATTAATGTTTGTGATTATATGATTGAGAAAGAAAATGGGATTAGAAGAGAAAGACGGTTACGAAAACGGATTAAACTACGACGAAAAAGGCAAACACGTAAAACCGTAAATAGTACAAAAATTAAAATTTTAAACCTAATAATTAATTAAAAGCTAAAATAAGTCTAAAATAATATAAATAAGAATAAAAATCCAATAAAAATATTTTAAAACCTTTTATTAATTAAATATTCAATTTTAAATGCTAATTAAAGCCCTAAAATTAAATATAATTAATCAAAATGTCCAAAATATGATTTTATTGAACTAATAAGTTTCTTATATTATTTAAAGACTAAAAGGTATTTTTCTTAATTTTTTAAAAACTATTTTTCTATTTTTAAATTACTAAAAACTATTTTAAAACTAAAATAATTATAAAAAATAATAAAATAATGCTAAAAATAGTCTACCAATTTTAAAAATCCTATTTTACTCTAATGAACAAAAGAAAAATGAAAAAGTTGGAAAAATATTAATTTTACCACTAAAAGACAAAAATAGCTTAATTAAAAACCCTAATTAACTTAAATTAATTCTAAAAAATTGTAAAAAGATGAACAGTAAAAACTTTTTATACCAAAACTCTTAAAATATCATGCTAAGTCTAGGAAAAATGTTTAAACTGAGAAACAAGTATTTTTGGCACTAAATGCCAAAAACAGAAACATTAAAAATATATTTAAAATGCTTATTTAGTCTAATAAATACTAAATGAACAGTAAAATGAAAAATAATTAAACAGAAAAATCCTAAATAAAATAAGAAAAATAATGGAACTGGTTTCAAGTCTTAATTCACAAATTTGAGCACTAAAGACAAAATTATAAACTTTCTGATAGTGACAAGTGCTTGGAGTTTGTCTGCTAGTGAAGCAGGGGTAACAAGTGTGTTAGCAGGGGAAACTTTCTTCCCACTGCTAGTGCAAATTAATGGTCAGTTGACCAATAAGCTTAGGGAAGCTTATTTGAAGGCTTTTCTTGGGCAATAAGGGCACTCCCACAACCAGTTGGGTTGTGGGAAGTCAAATCAACAAGAAAAACAACAAGTCACTTAGCAAAATTTCACACAAGAAGCACACCAAGTTTATGATTAAACAACAATGTTTCTGATGAACAGTAGGGCTAGTTTATATGCATAAAAACGAATTTCTAAGGCCAATAACTAGCACACTAATCCACCAAATGGCATGTAACTGATTTATAATCCTAGAACAAGCTTATATCTAACAAAGATCAAAAGATGAGGCACTAATTCAACAAAATCAGTCACCACAAAGCATTTCCTGAATTTGACCACTTAAGCAAATGTTTTACCATGCAAATTGTTTTTAAACTCACCAAACTAAAAGACAAGCTATCATACAACCTATAGCAACCTAGTTAGTGTATTGAACAGGTCTACAAGCAAGATTTAAAACCTTAAACCCTTCTTAACCCCTAATCCAAACACCCCTTTATAACTGAATTTCAATCTTTTTCAAAGCAAAACTTTAACAAATCCAACCAAACTAATTTAAACTACTTGAAACATGCATACAACACCTCAACTAAGCAAAATCCAGCACTCAAACAAACCAGAAAGCAGATTGCACCAAAAATCATACCCATTCACAATGAAACTTAATACTGAAAACTTAATAATGGAAAAAGGATTTTACCAAGAGGGACCTACATCCAGGTCCCTCAGTGGCTGTTTTGCCACCTCCTACAAGCTCGGGCTTGTGCTGAGCCTTGTGGGAGTTGGATAAGCTTGTGCACCAATGACAATAATTGGGTGAAAATAGGCCTTGACTGTTTCTTGTTTCCTGCACACCACAAACAACAAAGGAAGAAACAACAAGCTTATAAGAAATTCAATAAGCTTGGTTTAATAAGCTTATTGAATGACTTATAGCAATAAGCTGAGAAAAAAAATGAATAAGATTTTGTAAAAATCTTAGAGAACCAAGCTTGGAAAACTTGTAAACCTCTTGAACCAAACAAAGAAACTAAACAAGTTCAACTCCAAGAATCAAACCTGTCTTGTCAAGACAGATTCAATTCAAACTTGAACTTGGATCCAAACTTTTCAGAAAGAACAAGTTTCTGAAATATTTTGTAAACAAGTGAAATTCTTAAAAAAACTTGAAGGTTTAAAATGAATTCAGGGAAAACCAAACTTAAAACTAGAATAATGGAAAATAAAAATGGAACTCAGTCATATGCAGTTTTAAGAACTTTTCATTAATTCATAGAAAAAAATACATAAAACTGGAACCAAAGTGCTTCACAAGTCGAAGTCACTTTTTATAGGACTCAATAGAAGGTCCTAGAGCTCTGAATAAAATAATACTAAGTCCTAACCCTAATAAGTTGAATTCCAAAATTGCCCCTTTGTTTGAACTTGGTCAAGGATCAACATGTGATGCCAGGCTGTGATGAAGTGATCTGAGACGTTCCTTGAAGCTTTAAGAGCAAGAAAATCTCATGGGCCGTTGATTTAGTCTCCTTACAGTTTGAAAAAGTGGAACCCATGACATGTGATAGCTGGTGGGGGGACAATAGTGTGGAGAGGTCGTTTTCTGGGTGTACTGGTGTGTTGGGAGTGGGGCTGGGATGAAAACCCCTAAGGTTAATTAGGATTAAGGTAAGATTCGTGGGTGATTAATTCTGGGTTATTTTTAGGGTTTAAGGGTTGAAGGTGGGTAAATAGTTGTGATAGATTAGGATTAGGAGTTAATTAATTTTAAAATCTTTGTTTGCCTCCATTTTTCATAACCAGTTTAATATAAACCAAGTGGAAAGCTGACGTGGGTGATGGGGTGTGTTTGACTGGTTAATATTTGTGAGTGGGGTGACGTGTAGGCTTTTGGTTGGTGGGGAAAGTTGTGATGTCTTGGCACAAATGGCCCCCCATGTCCCATTCACTTGCTATTTTGATCAAAACAGCTCAAAACCTTCTTTCTCTTTTATACAAGTTTGGGCAACTTACTAAAATTGGCACAAGGGTTTTTCAAAGTTTATAAAAAGGACTAAACTTGCAATTTCTTCAATCTTCAAGGGCTTATCATGACATGTCTTCATTCTTCAAGGTGTTGACTTGTTGGTTAACTTCTTGGAGGACCAATAATGACAATTTAGTTTTGTTGAGGGACTAAATTTGCCAATTCTTCAAAGTTAAGGGTCCTTTTTGTAATTTTGACAAACTTTAGGGACCAAACTTGTAATTATGAAGATACAAGGGTATAAAGTGTCAATTCTTCAAACTTGGAGGACCAATCTTCATAATTCTTCAAATCTTCAAGGGTTTTCTTTGGAAAATTCTTCATTAGGGCTTGGTTCATCGTGCGGCTTCGTTTCCCGTGTTCGTTTTTTACTGATTCTTGTGATCTTTAGTTATTTTCTCAATATCCGTACCTAAAATACACAAGCAACAAACACAAGCATATATTTGGGTATTTTGATGATATTTAATGCATTTTAAGCCCGATTTGGACGATGAGACTATGTATAAAAGCAGTCTCATCACTCCCCCATACTAAACCATTGTCGTGCCCTCACGCAATGCTAGAATAAAGTATCATAGCACCTCCAAAATTCATTTTTATTCACTTTATTGAAATGATAAACTAGCTACACTATTGCTATTACTACTACTACTACTACTTGTGTTATAGACATAATGTATGATTTTCATCGCAAAATGGGACGTTTAGGTTCATAGAATAAGAACACGTGAATGCTTCGTTAGAAATAATTTCGTCGTCCTCGATTTTCACTCCAATTCCATGCCAAGCGTGCAACGAGATCATTGTCATTATAAGTTTGTAATGCTAACACTACTCATATGCCCTAATCATGTACTTATCCTCCCATTATTCCTAAGTTGTATCTCTTATATTTTATTTTGTCTTGAATGTTTCACGAGGATACATTGTTGACTTATGCGATAATAGAGATTTAGGTCTAAAAATAGAGTCCTAACGGTGTAACTAAGACCATCAAATCAATAACCCCTCCTAATAGACAACGATGTCAAAAAATTAAGTTGACAAGAAGAATCGATAAACACGGTTTTATAACGGTTTTGAACATGAGACTTATTACCAAGACTTTTATACGCCCCCTAACGGAAGGACCTTATTATCTTTGGTTTACCTCCATCTTTTATTCAACTTCACCATGAAGCTTTTATTATGACTTCGGTCTTGCCTTGCCTTTTATTATCAGCCTCATCGGTGGTTTTATTAGCCAAAGACGTATATCCTCACGCTAAGGCGAATTTTGGATCTTTAAAGCTTCGAAGATTAAGGCTTGATTCACTTTCAATTTTGCATAGATTTTAGGCCTTGTAGGGCTTCAAATTGTTTGCTTGATTTAGGTGAGCACTTGAAATCTTATTATTGGGTGAAGCTTTCGATTATTAGGGTGCCAGTACTTCAAAACCGTGACGCTGGCGATACCTTAATGTCTTCCCAATTTAATTACACGGAAGCTACTAGAAAAGACTGGAAACCCAACAATCCTAACTAAACCGCTAAGTCAATATTTATTAAGCAAAAAATATTTATATGCGAAGGGAGAATAAACAAACAACGAGAACACATGAGTTTTTGAAAGAATACGAGTACTCTACGTTTAGCATAGTAACTTATAATTAACTCTATCATTTCTCGTCCTCATTTAAGAGACTTAGCCTAATGTGTAGTTAAGGAATCAAAGCTAAGTGCTCAACACGCACGGTTGAGTCAAAAATTACTCTTATTCTCGCCATCGGAAAATCTACATTCGTGTCTTCAAACACTTATAAAACATGAGAAAAATTTAAAATTTTGGCCATTTTTAGCCTTATTTTGCAACAAAACGATAAACAAAAAGATAAACTTTGGAAAGCGTGAAGGTTTGGCAAGGCAAGTATCTATTCACCCCCCCATACTAAAGTTAAACATTGTCCTCAATGTTTCGAGTCTAGGGGTGCAAACACCCCCATACTAGAGACGTAGTCGAATGCCTAATCTAGCATGGAAAGGGTGTAACCAATAAATTAATAGCCGTTTATGAAGTGTGCTAAAAACCTAAGGTTAGAACATCAAAAGGATATATCAGGGATATTGAGAAATGTCTCCAAAGCAAACGATCGAGTGCTCCCATAAACGAACACGAGAGGCTCCAATCGTGAAGATCATGATCTAAAAACCACATATCACAAACAATCACGGAACAAAGGTTGGAAGGGCACGAATCCCCATACGTAAGCTACATTAGAAAGAGATAATATGTACATAGGATAAGCATGGGACTCCCCCACGAGGCACCTCGTTTTTGATTACCGAGTCATGAGCTCGACTCGATCCCCTCAATACTAATTATCATTGGGGAAGGTGACTTGGTCGAGGTAGTTCAAGGATGGAACTTCCCCGCCAAAGTAGTGCTTCAACCTATGTCCATTCACCTTGAAGTTAGGACCATCATCTTGAGCTAGCTCGATGGTCCCATACGGAAACACTTGAGTCACGGTGAATGGACCGGACCAACGGGATTTCAATTTACCGGAAAAGATTTTCAATCTTGAATTAAAAAGCAAAACTTGATCCCCAATGTTAAAAACCCGGTTTTTAATTTTAGAATCATGCAACTTTTTAGTTTTCTCTTTATAAATCAATGAATTTTCATAAGCAATGTCCCTCAATTCATCCAATTCATTTAATTGCATTTTCCGGTGTTTTCCCGCGGTCTCCATATCATCATTACAATGCTTTAGGGCCCAATAAGCCTTGTGTTCTAACTCGATAGGCAAATGACAATTCTTTCCATACACAAGCTTATAGGGAGTGTACCCAATGGGTGTCTTATGAGCGGTCCTAAAGGCCCATAAAGCATCGTCTAACTTATCCGACCAAGTTTGTCGGTTTTCCCCTACGGATCTCTCCAAGATCCTCTTCTAAGCTCGGTTTGAAACCTCGACTTGCCCACTCGTTTGTGGGTGATAAGCCGTAGAAAGACGATGTGTAACCCCATATTTCCTTAGAACCCTTTCAAATTGGTCATTACAAAAATGGGTTCCACGATCGCTTATGATAGCACGAGGGGTTCCAAACCGAGAGAACAATTGCTTCAAAAACTTGACTACCACACGAGCATCATTGGTGGGCAAGGCCTTGGCCTCCATCCACTTAGAAAGGTAGTCAACCGCAACGAGAATGTACTTATTACCACGAGATGATGGGAACGACCCCATAAAGTCTATGCCCCAAACGTCAAGATCTCACATACTTGAATGATATTTTGTGGCATTTCATCTTTTTGTGAGGATTTTCCTTGTCGTTGGCATGCATCACACGACTTCACAAGATCTTGTGCATCTCGGTAAATAGTAGGCCAAAAGAAGCCGGCATCAAACACCTTCTTAGCCGTGAGATTAGCACAGTGGTGACCACCCGTGGGTCCCTCATGGCAAGCTCTAAGGATGTTAGAAGCTTCGGTGCCAAATACACAACGTCGGATGATTTGATCCGCACAAGTTCGAAACAAGTAAGGGTCGTTCCAAAAGTAGAACTTGACGTCACGAAAGAATTTTCGTTTTTCTTGAGTCGTCATACCCTTAATGATGAAGTTACCCGCATGGTAATTTGCAAAGTCCGCAAACCATGGGGTGGAAGAATCAAGCTTAGAATTCACTACACCAAGTGTCTCGAGCGGAAATGTTTCGGTGATTTCCTTGGGCTCGTAAACACTTTGGTGAGGATCTTCCAAACGAGAGAGATGATCGGCCGCTAGATTCTCGGCTCCTTTTTTGTCAACGATGGTGTGATCAAATTCTTGAAGGAGGAGAATCCAACGAAGTAATCTCGGCTTAGCATCTTGCTTTGCCATGAGATACTTGATAGCCGAATGGTCCGTATACACTATGCATTTCGTCAAGACGAGGTAAGGTCGGAATTTTTCAAATGCATACACCACGGCAAGGAACTCCTTTTACGTTGTAGTGTATTTAAGTTGAGCCTCGGTCATAGTCTTGCTTGCATAGTGAATAGGCAAGAAGTGCTTATCATGACGTTGCCCTAAAACGGCCCCAATGGTGTAATCACTAGCATCACACATTAGCTCAAAGGGAAGGTTCCAATTTGGAGCAACAAGAATGGGAGCTTCGGTAAGTTTCCTCTTAAGGATCTCAAAGGCTCGTACACAATCTTCGTCAAAGACAAAACGTGCCTCTTTTTCAAGAAGATGTGTAATGGGTCGAGAAATCTTCGAGAAATCCTTGATGAATCGACGATAAAAGCCTGCGTGGCCTAGGAAACTCCTAACTCCCTTGACGGTTTTGGGATGAGGTAATTTGGCGATGACGTCTACCTTAGCTTGATCTACCTCAATCCTCGCTTTCGAGACCTTGTGCCCTAAGACGATTCCACTCTTAACCATAAAATGACATTTTTCCCAATTGAGCACAAGGTTGGTTTCCTCACAACGTTTTAACATTCTCTCTAGATTCGACAAACACGAAGTGAAAGAATCACCAAACACGGAAAAGTCATCCATGAAGACTTCCATTGTCTTCTCGATCATATCATGAAAAATAGCCATCATGCATCGTTGAAAAGTTCCCGGTGCATTGCAAAGTCCGAATGGCATTCTACGATAGGCAAACGTTCCATATGGACACGTAAACGTAGTTTTTTCTTGATCACGAGGATCGATGGGAATTTGGAAGTAACCGGAAAAACCATCTAAAAAGCAATAGAAATCGTTTCCCGCGAGACGCTCCAACATTTGGTCCATGAAGGGTAAGGGAAAATGGTCTTTTCGAGTGGCTTCATTCAACTTTCGATAGTCAATGCACACTCTCCATCTGGTCACGAGTCTAGTGGGAATCAACTCGTTGGCATCGTTTGGCACAACGGTCATCCCTCCCTTTTTAGGGACACAATGAATAGGACTCACCCAAGGGCTATCGGAAATAGGGTAAATCATTCCCGCGTCAAGGAGTTTAAGGACCTCCTTTTTGATGACGTCGTGAATTTTGGGGTTCACCCTCCTTTGACTTTGGATTGTTGGCTTGAAATCCTCCTCCATTAAGATTTTGTGGGTACAAAATTTGGGATCGATTCCCTTAATGTCGGATAACTTCCACGCAATCGCCCCTTTGTGGTCCTTTAGAACATCGACAAGTGCGGTTTTTTCATCATTCGAAAGATCCTTCGCAATAATAAACGGCAACTTGTCGTCCTCCTCCAAATAGACATATTCGAGGTGAGGAGGTAAATCTTTCAACTCGAGGATAGGTGGTTCCTCAAGTGAAGATTTGGGCTCGATACTCATAACCTCCTCGGGTGGAGGAAATGGGAAATCGTTGAGAAAATCCTTGATAATCGAGGAGTCCTCATAGTTGTCGAGGTCTTCGTCACAAGTACGTGGAACATTACATTCTTCCAACGTAAAACCACCACCTTCGAAAGGAGTGAAGGTTGGTGCCGAATTATCAAGAATTGGATCTAACATAGTGGGATTGCCACTAGTTTCTTCATCACCAAACCCTAAAACTTCTTGTGAAAATTCCTCGCAAACCACGTCGATCATGTCAACGAGGTTTATGGTAGCAACTGAATAAACATGAGAAAGTTGAGAATTTTGAGTTGCGTTTATAACAAGTTCCTCGTCGTTGAAACGTAAGGTGATCTTTCTAGCATGCACATCAATTAAAGCCATAGACGTATCTAAAAACGAACGACCTAAAATAAGAGGAACTTGAGGATCCGTGGGGATATCAACAACGATAAAGTCTACGGGATAGTAGAACTTCCCCACTTTCACAAAAACGTCTTCTGCCAAACCACATGCAAGAATCGTGGAATGGTCGGCCAACTCAATAGACATTCGTGAAGGAGTAAGATTAGGAAGATTGAGCGATTTGAAGATTGCAAGTGGCATCAAGTTAATGCTAGCACCAAGATCGGCCAAGGCGAAGCATTCTTCCATGTCTTGGATTGCACACGGGATCAAAAATTTACCGGGATCACCGACTTTTTGAGGTATGCGATTAAGATAAACCGACGAACAACTAGACATTTGGTTCAATTTCTCCTTGTTGTTCAACATACTCTTAAAGTTGGCGGCAAATCGAGGCATCATGACCAAAGCATCGGCGAAACTCACATTAAGGTGCAAATCACGAAACATTTTCATAAAAAGCTCAAATTGATAATTGTCGCGCTCTTGACGTTTCTCCTTCCTAAGTCTCGATGGGTAAGGCAAGGGTGGTGTGGGTTGGGGCATAGGCATAGCCTTTGGAATCTCGGGTTCCAATATTGGTAATGGGTCAACCGTAGGTGTGGCATGAGCGGTACTTTGTGGGATTGAAATATGCTCCTTTTCGACCACCACCTCGGGTTCTTCCTCAATTTCCTCCACCGTTGGAGTAATTGGTTGAGGAGTCGGTTCTTTAAGTGTCTTACCACTATGTGTGGTAATCACTTTCATCTCTCCCTTCGGGTTTGAAACGGTGTTACTAGGTAGACCACTCGAAGTAGAGGCTTTGTTTCCCATGACGGCTTCTAAAATTGCATTAAGCTTAGCATCTTGACTATTAAACTTCAAATCTTGACTAGCGGCTTTTTGGTCAATTCTTTGTTCAAGCCTAGCATGACTTTGCTCTATCTTGTTGTTTTGACCTCGAATTTGATTAGCAAAATCATTTTTCAATTCATTCCTCATGTTAAGATTTTCTTTCACAAAGTTAGCCAACTCCTTAGTGTTTTTAGCCGTGTCCCTAGCTTGACTAGCCAATTGCTCTTGTATGTTTTCCAAAATCTTATCATTTGCCGTGGCGTAATTCAAAAAGTACATTGGAAGTTCTTTAGTGTAAACATTTTGAAGACCTTGACTTGTGTTTTGAAAATTACGGTTTTGATTTTGATTTTGCAATTGGCTACTAGTCCCTCGATTCCCATAGTTGTTATTACCCTTGAAATTGTTCCTTTGATTGCTTTGGTAACCAACTTGATTGTTTCGATAATTGTTAGCATTTTGATTTGGTGGAAAACCCGGTGGAGTCAATTGATTAGTGCGAGGAACTTGACCGTTTTGTTTATAAGTTCCCGCGGCCGCGAAGGCACTCGAAGTGTTACCACCGTTGGTAATGCACTCGGAATAATCGTGAGCTCCACCACAATACATACAAGAAACCTCAACCGCTTTACTCGTAGCGGGAGCGGGTTGTTCACCAACTTTAAACTCAATTAACAATCCTTTCAACTTATCAAAAATTTTGTTCTCCAAATTAGCCTCGATTTGGCAAGCATCAACGGTGTGTGACAATGAAGGCGAAGACGAAGACGAAGTCTTACGAACACTCGACGTGCTACGAGGACTATACACCTTAGACCTATTCTCAATGATTAACAATGCTTCCTCGACCGTCTTACACAAAAAATTACCACCCGCGGCGGCATTAAGATAATCACGCTCATGATCGTTCAAGCCATTGTAAAACGTGTCAATTTGATGCAAGTCGGAAAAACCATGATGAGGACATTCGTGCAACATTTCCTTAAACCTATTCCAAGCCGTTGAAAAACTCTCATTAAACTCTTGCGAAAACTTTGAAATCTCGTTTTTCAAGTGCGTAGTATTAAAGGGTGGAAAAAATTGGTTCAAGAATTTTGAAACGAGATCCTTCCACGTCAATATAGAATTGGGTGGCTCTTTCTCTAACCAAATTTTTGCGGGCCCCGCTAAGGAATACGGAAAAAGCATCATCTTAATTGAGTCGTTTGAGACGTCCTTAAACTTGCATGTGGCGGTGAGACGATTAAATTGGCGAATGTGGTTATGAGGGTTGTCCTTTTCGTCACCTCGAAACTTGTTGTTTTGAATCATGGACAATAAACCCGTCTTAACCTCAAAATTCTCCGCAAGGATAGCGGGAATCACAATCGCTTCTCCATAACCCTCGGTGGGTGCTTGAAGCAACTCCATCATAGTTCGATTAGCCATGGGTGCTTCTTTCACTACAATGGGTTCGTCAATAGGAGACTCCTCACTAGAAGGAGTGATGGATTTGTTTCTTCGTTTACGAGCACGTCTTGCTTTAGAGCGAGTTTGCATAAACGTCACGCACAACGAGAAGGCGAGCAAAGAAGATTCTTTTTGGTGTTTTTACTTTTTCAATTTTTTTGTGGTTTTTGATTGTTTTTAACTTTTTTGGATTTTTGGAATGTATTAAGTAGACACAAATCTACAAATCTCCTCCTTAATCAAATCTCTCGATTAAAGAAGCCTCAAGGAATGAAAATGATCACGTGAAGTGAACGCCTTCGATGACTTTAGAACGATGGTGGAACACCAAATCGTTCAAGAGGGTTTAATCAATAGAAACCAAGAAAATATATATGATACTTAAGTAATACTTTGGGCGGCAAAACCCTCGATTAGCTTTCAAAATCAAAATACGCACAAGCAAGCGGAGGAAACGAGGCGGCGCGAAGCACTTAAGAGCCTTTTTCCTTTAGGTCGTGAAATACAACCGCCTTATACCCACCTTATAGTTTGTATTTCTCAAAATCGAGCTTCACGAAAGTATTTATCTATTTTTTCCTTTTTCTTTGGTTTGAGATTCGAATACAATGATTGGGTAATGACCTCCCAAGTCAAGGTTGTGATTTCTCACGTATTTGGAGTACTTGTAAATTTATTGTTCTACGTATACAATATAGTAATAGTATTCACAAAAAAAACGAAAAACCGATAATACGTATTAGTAGAGTGCTACTAATACAATTACTTTTATGGCTATATATAAAAACAACAATGGTTCAACCAAAACACAACACGCCTCCTCGGCAGCGGCGCCAAAATGATTGTAGGAGTTTTGTACACCTTTAGGAAAAGGATGCACAAAGTAGGGCAAGTGTGCACGACGATTTAGGAAAACCGTGTGTGAATGACCCTAAGTGAGTTCGTTCTCGAGGAGGCAAGTGCGTTGTGTTAAGAGTTGATTAATGTTTGTGATTGTATGATTGAGAAAGAAAATGGGATTAGAAGAGAAAGACGGTTACGAAAACGGATTAAACTACGACGAAAAAGGCAAACACGTAAAACCGTAAATAGTACAAAAATTAAAATTTTAAACCTAATAATTAATTAAAAGCTAAAATAAGTCTAAAATAATATAAATAAGAATAAAAATCCAATAAAAATATTTTAAAACCTTTTATTAATTAAATATTCAATTTTAAATGCTAATTAAAGCCCTAAAATTAAATATAATTAATCAAAATGTCCAAAATATGATTTTATTGAACTAATAAGTTACTTATATTATTTAAAGACTAAAAGGTATTTTTCTTAATTTTTTAAAAACTATTTTTCTATTTTTAAATTACTAAAAACTATTTTAAAACTAAAATAATTATAAAAAATAATAAAATAATGCTAAAAATAGTCTACCAATTTTAAAAATCCTATTTTACTCTAATGAACAGAATAAAAATGAAAAAGTTGGAAAAATATTAATTTTACCACTAAAAGACAAAAACAGCTTAATTAAAAACCCTAATTAACTTAAATTAATTCTAAAAAATTGTAAAAAGATGAACAGTAAAAACTTTTTATACCAAAACTCTAAAATATCATGCTAAGTCTAGGAAAAATGTTTAAACTGAGAAACAAGTATTTTTGGCACTAAATGCCAAAAACAGAAACATTAAAAATATATTTAAAATGCTTATTTAATCTAATAAATACTAAATGAACAGTAAAATGAAAAATAATTAAACAGAAAAATCCTAAATAAAATAAGAAAAATAATGGAACTGGTTTCAAGTCTTAATTCACAAATTTGAGCACTAAAGACAAAATTATAAACTTTCTGATAGTGACAAGTGCTTGGAGTTTGTCTGCTAGTGAAGCAGGAGTAACAAGTGTGTTAGCAGGGGAAACTTTCTTCCCACTACTAGTGCAAATTAATGGTCAGTTGACCAATAAGCTTAGGGAAGCTTATTTGAAGGCTTTTCTTGGGCAATAAGGGCACTCCCACAACCAGTTGGGTTGTGGGAAGTCAAATCAACAAGAAAAACAACAAGTCACTTAGCAAAATTTCACACAAGAAGCACACCAAGTTTCTGATTAAACAACAATGTTTCTGATGAACAGTAGGGCTAGTTTATATGCATAAAAACGAATTTCTAAGGCCAATAACTAGCACACTAATCCACCAAATGGCATGTAACTGATTTATAATCCTAGAACAAGCTTATATCTAACAAAGATCAAAAGATGAGGCACTAATTCAACAAAATCAGTCACCACAAAGCATTTCCTGAATTTGACCACTTAAGCAAATGTTTTACCATGCAAATTGTTTTTAAACTCACCAAACTAAAAGAAAAGCTATCATACAACCTATAGCAACCTAGTTAGTGTATTGAACAGGTCTACAAGCAAGATTTAAAACCTTAAACCCTTCTTAACCCCTAATCCAAACACCCCTTTATAACTGAATTTCAATCTTTTTCAAAGCAAAACTTTAACAAATCCAACCAAACTAATTTAAACTACTTGAAACATGCATACAACACCTCAACTAAGCAAAATCCAGCACTCAAACAAACCAGAAAGCAGATTGCACCAAAAATCATACCCATTCACAATGAAACTTAATACTGAAAACTTAATAATGGAAAAAGGATTTTACCAAGAGGGACCTACATCCAGGTCCCTCAGTGGCTGTTTTGCCACCTCCTACAAGCTCGGGCTTGTGCTGAGCCTTGTGGGAGTTGGATAAGCTTGTGTACCAATGACAATAATTGGGTGAAAATAGGCCTTGACTGTTTCTTGTTTCCTGCACACCACAAACAACAAAGAAAGAAACAACAAGCTTATAAGAAATTCAATAAACTTGGTTTAATAAGCTTATTGAATGACTTATAGCAATAAGCTGAGAAAAAAAAAATGAATAAGATTTTGTAAAAATCTTGGAGAACCAAGCTTGGAAAACTTGTAAACCTCTTGAACCAAACAAAGAAACTAAACAAGTTCAACTCCAGGAATCAAACCTGTCTTGTCAAGACAGATTCAATTCAAACTTGAACTTGGATCCAAACTTTTCAGAAAGAACAAGTTTCTGAAATATTTTGTAAACAAGTGAAATTCTTAAAAAAACTTGAAGGTTTAAAATGAATTTAGGGAAAACCGAACTTAAAACTAGAATAATGGAAAATAAAAATGGAACTCAGTCATATGCAGTTTTAAGAACTTTTCATTAATTCATAGAAAAAAATACATAAAACTGGAACCAAAGTGCTTCACAAGTCGAAGTCACTTTTTATAGGACTCAATAGAAGGTCCTGGAGCTCTGAATAAAATAATACTAAGTCCTAACCCTAATAAGTTGAATTCCAAAATTGCCCCTTTGTTTGAACTTGGTCAAGGATCAACATGTGATGCCAGGCTGTGATGAAGTGATCTGAGACGTTCCTTGAAGCTTTGGGAGCAAGAAAATCTCATGGGCCGTTGATTTAGTCTCCTTACAGTTTGAAAAAGTGGAACCCGTGACATGTGATAGCTGGTGGGGGGACAATAGTGTGGAGAGGTCGTTTTCTGGGTGTACTGGTGTGTTGGGAGTGGGGCTGGGATGAAAACCCCTAAGGTTAATTAGGATTAAGGTAAGATTCGTGGGTGATTAATTCTGGGTTATTTTTAGGGTTTAAGGGTTGAAGGTGGGTAAATAGTTGTGATAGATTAGGATTAGGAGTTAATTAATTTTAAAATCTTTGTTTGCCTCCATTTTTCATAACCAGTTTAATATAAACCGAGTGGAAAGCTGACGTGGGTGATGGGGTGTGTTTGATTGGTTAATATTTGTGAGTGGGGTGACGTGTAGGCTTTTGGTTGGTGGGGAAAGTTGTGATGTCTTGGCACAAATGGCCCCCCATGTCCCATTCACTTGCTATTTTGATCAAAACAGCTCAAAACCTTCTTTCTCTTTTATACAAGTTTGGGCAACTTGCTGAAATTGGCACAAGGGTTTTTCAAAGTTTATAAAAAGGACTAAACTTGCAATTTCTTCAATCTTCAAGGGCTTATCATGACATGTCTTCATTCTTCAAGGTGTTGACTTGTTGGTTGACTTCTTGGAGGACCAATAATGACAATTTAGTTTTGTTGAGGGACTAAATTTGCCAATTCTTCAAAGTTAAGGGTCCTTTTTGTAATTTTGACAAACATTAGGGACCAAACTTGTAATTATGAAGATACAAGGGTATAAAGTGTCAATTCTTCAAACTTGGAGAACCAATCTTCATAATTCTTCAAATCTTCAAGGGTTTTCTTTGGAAAATTCTTCATTAGGGCTTGGTTCATCGTGCGGCTTCGTTTCCCGTGTTCGTTTTTGACTGATTCTTGTGATCTTTAGTTATTTTCTCAATATCCGTACCTAAAATACACAAGCAACAAACACAAGCATATATTTGGGTATTTTGATGATATTTAATGCATTTTAAGCCCGATTTGGACGATGAGACTATGTATAAAAGCAGTCTCATCAAGTGACTTGACTTTCTCCAAGTATCGAACCATGTTATCCTCCTTGGCTACGTAACCCCCTAGAATGTGGTTCGCGACAAGCCGTGAGTCCACGTAGGCCTCAAGGTTGCGGACTCCCATTCTAGCGGCGATTTTTAAACCCGCAATCAACGCTTCATATTCTGCCTCATTATTGGTGGCTGTGAACACAAAGCACAGGGCGTATGTAAACTCCATTCCTTCTGGATTCGTAAGGATGCGACCAGCTCATGATCCATCCGTGCACGAAGATCTGTCTGTAAATAATACCCATGGTTCTGCTGGAGTTTCCTCTCGTTGTACGACCGGTCCCTCCTCATCCGGCTTCTCTATCAAGAAATCTGCCAGGATTTGGCCTTTAACAGTCGTCCTTGGTCTATAAGAGCTGTTATGCTCTCCCAATAGAATGCTCCACTTCTGTAGCCTACCGTCCACATCTGGTCTAGAGATGACTTGTTTTATTGGTTGATCAGTAATAACCACAATTGGGTGCACCTGAAAGTACCGGCGTAACCGTTTCGTAGCAAACACTAATGCCAAAACCAATTTCTCCATGGAAGAATAATTCAACTCCGGCCCTTGTAGTGTTCTACTTATAAAGTAGACCGGAGTTTGGACTGTGTCCCTGTCCGTCATGAGTACCGTACTTATTGCTCCATGTCTGGCTGACAGATACATGATGAGCTCCTCCTTAGGTCGGGGGGCCACTAGCATGGGAAGAGGTGCGAGGTGTTGCTTGAGCTGACCAAAAGCTTCCTCCGCTTACTTTGTCCACCAGAAATCTCCCTTCTTGATACACTTCTTGAGTGTTTTGAATAGGGGGAGCGACTTCTGCGCGGACTTCGACAAGAACCTGTTTAGCCCGACCAACTTCCTATTTAATGATTGCACCTCTTTCCGTGTCTGATGTGATGGTAACTGTATCACCGCGTCTGTCTTTTCCGGGCAAGGTTTGATCCCCTTTGGATCGATCATGTATCCAATGAACATCCCTTCAGTTGCCCCAAACGTGCATTTTTTGGATTCAGTTTCATATTAATCCTCCTCAATGTGTCAAACGTCTCTTGGACGTCACGGAGAAATGCATCCTCTGTATGACTTTTGATGACTAAATCGTCAACATAGACCTCAAGGTTGCGGCCTATCTGTGAGTCAAAGGCATTGTCAACAAGCCGCTGATATGTTGCCCCGACGTTCTTTAGTCCGAATGGCATTTTTGTATAACAGTATACGCCTTGACTAGTATGGAACGTCGTCTTCTCTGCGTCCTCTTCCGCCATCTGGATCTGGTGGTATCCCTTGTACGCATCTAAGAAGCACATAAAGGGATATCCACATAGGGATTCCACCTTCGAGTCAATCTCCGGTAACGGATAGCAGTCCTGCGGACAGGCTTTGTTCAGATCTGTGAAGTCCACGGACATGCGCCAACTCCCATCATGCTTCTTGACCATGACCGGGTTGGATAACCACTCGTGGTAGTATACCTCGCGCATAATACCTGCATCCACTAATTTCCGTACTTCATCCAATATTACTTGGGTGCGTTCGGGTGCCTGACCGCGCTTCTTTTGCTTAACTGGAGGATATCCCTGGCGGATTTGGAGTTTATGTTCTGCTATCGCACGCGGTACGCCCGTCATATGCTTGGGCTCCCATGCGAATACATCTAAGTTTGCTTTTAGGAGAGAGCACATGGCCCTCTTGCCGCTATCCGAGAGTGTTCCCCCTATGGATACCTCTTGTTCCGGATAATCAGGATGGATTACCACCTTCCAATTGGGAGATGGTTATCTGTCCTTGGGAGGAACAGGTGGAACTGGTGTTGTCGCGGCATGACATTCGGATGCTGGTATGATTGTGTTATAGATAGTGACAATTCCTCCTTCCACGGGGAATTTAATCATTCCGTGAGCTGTGGAGGGTACTGCTCGTATGGCCAGGATACCTGGTCTGCCTATGATCCCATTGTATGGAGAGTGTGAGCGTATCACCATAAAGTTCATCCACGCCGTGGTGGAATGCTCTTCATTCCCAATGGTTACAAGCAGACGCAGCTGTCCTATTGGCCAAATGGTGTCTCCACTAAAGCCGATGAGCGGCGACGTGGCCGGTACTAATTGGCTTCTTATTTCTGGTCGTAACTGTACGAAACAGTGTTCGTATAGTACTTCTGCTGATGACCCTCCATCCACATACATACGGCGGACATTGTGTGTTCTAATGCTTATCTCGATCGTGAGAGGCGCATCGGCTACATCACTTGCCGTGATGGGAGGGAATGAGATTTCTCCGCCGCGTGAAAATTTTTGGCTAATTTTCTGCCTTGTGCGGCACTGCCTGGATTGGATCATGTATATAGTTGAAGGTTTTTCCTTTTGAGGATCCTTCTTGTCATACTTCTTGTTGTCCTTTCCGTCCTTCCAATCCTTGACCACGTGTTTGAGTTTGCCTGACTTGATCAGTGACTCAATATGCTTCTTAAGCTGGATACGTTCCTCCGTGTCGTGGTCCACCGGAGTCGTCATTGGGGGAGGTCTCGGGAAGTTGGCTCCTTCTGTCAGCAAGAGCTCCCGGTAGGACATCTTTAGAGGGGTAAATTTGTCCTCCGATCGCCCTCCTTTGTTTTGGCTCTTGTAGTCCGAGCTCCTCCCACTGCCCTGGTTGCTTTGACCGCCCGACTGTCTCCTGGACTGGTCGTTCGATCGATAGTTGTTTCCTTTTGAAGGGTAGGCCGCGGCTACTACGATTTCTCCCTCTATGAAGTTCCTGACCCTTTCCATAAGGTCATCATACTTCTCCGGTCGCTTGTCATTGAGACGTCTGATTAATTCCCTGTTTGTTATGGCGCGCATATAATCGGAAATTTTCAGAAGTTCCGGCATTGTCTTTTTGCGCGTGCACTCGTTATTGAAGCGTTCGGTGAAGGCCTCCGTAGATTCCCCAGGCCGTTGCTTGACGGTTGCCAATGAGACCGGGTGCCTATTATACTTCTTTCGCTGAGTATAATTGTTCTTGAACGCAGTACGCAGCTCAGTGAAGCTATCAATGCTTCGAGGAGGAAGTCCCTCAAACCAATCACGAGCATTGCCGATCAAGGTTGAATTGAACATTTGGCACCATATAGGCATGGGCCATCGTTCAATTTTCGCCTGCGTGTCAAATATCTTTAGGTGATCATCTGGATCACCAGTCCCATCATAAGTCTTGGCGCACGCCGGCATGCGACGCTTTGTGCCCTCGGAGTAATTCCGTATGCGGAGGGTAAAAGGATCTTCCCTAGGATCAGCCCATGGACGGGTGAGATTAGGGTCACACCATGGGCGGGAAAGATCTTCTGCTTCCGCCTCGCGATAATAGGGGCCGCCGTAGTACTCTTCATTGTCTGGTGGCGGTGGAGGAGTACGCCTGGGTCGGCGACGTTTGGGTGGATGGTCATCCGAATCCTCTCCCGATGGACCGGGAGAAGGGGGCGGTGCCCCCATTCTTTGGCTGAGGATCGCTCTTGTGAGAAGAGCTAGGAGCCTTCTTCCCGGTATTCATCCTGTCCCACACGCTTGTGCGACGATTAGTTCTGATTAGCTCCGAATCTGGTCGTTTGGGTGAATCGCCGGACCTCTCTCCCTCCTCATGGGATTGTAATAGTTCATGCATGATACGATCCATTATGCGTTCGAACACATTTCTAGGTTGGGGAGTTTCCTCTAAGAGGTTCTGCTCCTGGGGTCGTGTCCTTCGCTTCCTTTGAGTTTGAGGAGAGGTGCCTGGTCCGGCACTGCCAAAGTTGAGCCTAGATTGGAGGTCCCTCCCTAGGTTCAACCTGGATGTGATTCCTGGGACGACACCCTCGAAGTTCTGCGTGAGAACTCGAGTGAGATCTTTCTCACTAAGTGGTTCGACCTCCACTTCTTCCTCAGTCGATGGTTTGCGCGGCTCCTTGTTAGGGGGGTTGGGCGCACTCCCTGGATCCGGGCTATCCAAGGTCGAGGTAGGTGGTGGGGTGACAGCGAACGTGCTTGTCATACCCATGGACTGAAGACCACTTTGGTTATTCGGTCCGCCTGTTTGGTTACTAGGGGATCGGTTGGGAATGAGTATCCCGTCCCCTGGGGACTTCCGGTTCGCAGGATTTGTGTTCCTGGGGTTTCCTTGCGGATGTCCTTTCGTCATTGAGAGATCGAGATGAGATTTCCTCTAGCTTAGTGTGTTGGTCCCACGGATGACGCCAACTTGTTGATACAAAAGTTGGGTGATCCTTGCTAGACCCGAATTAGGCTTAATTCGGGTTGGTTAGACTCCGGCTCCTGCACCAAGTGAATTATCTGGTTGGGATCCTACACACTAAAACAACACGCGTTAGGCTTACCGTGGGAATGTATCCCACGATTAGACTCCGGCGTGAGAGTAAGTAATCGGTTAGGGTTATGAGAATCGGATGAGATGTGAGTGTGTAGAATGTAATACCTTTGTAGAACCCTTGGGGGTTCCTTATATAGGCAGTGAAACCCTAATGGGCTGTCACTGATACTTCGGCCCCAAGGAAAGGATAAGTACCAGAATTAGATTGATTGTTATCTTCTAATTATGATGAGTGAATATCCTCTTCTTTGGGATAAATCCTAATCATAGTAAGAGTATGATTTTGTCTAACCCTATACCGGCCATGTCGGGCCATGGGTCGCACACGTGTGTGCGGTTACTGTTCATCTAAGCCCATAAGCTTAAATGACATGAATCCCACCCATCAGTAATGGGCCGGATGCGGGTAGTACCCGTTGGCCGGGTTTATGACCCGGCTGGGGACTATAGGTCATCACATGATAAATTAAAACGTTTAAAACCTTGTTGGGTAGGTTGTTGGTTACCGATGAGTTTGATCAATGAGAAGAAAAAAGAAATATTACAATATTAAGAGATGAGGAGTATTTTAGACATTTAATATCATGATTCAATTTTCAATATAAAAGTACGCTGACATGTTGAACATTTGATGGTTGAGCACCGTCGGTTGATCATTGATAAAGTACTTTTTGATGAACACTTGTCACGTTTTATGTGGTGATGACCAAATCTGTCAAATTTTTTCACTTGACTTATGATTGATTTACAAGATACTCAAATTGATCATATCCGTCTTTTATCTCTATCAATCTATCATAAATGAATGAAACAGCTTAGGGCTTCCCAAGTCAATTTACGTGTCAAGTTAAGATTAGACATTTTTTTGCCTCTTTTCTCGTGCTTCTTTTTATTATGTTTATAGAACCACCATAGTATCCAGAAGATCAATGGTGCCACCAGAAAGAGCATCTGGCAACACATTCATGCAAGGAATGGCTTCATCAGTACCTCTATAGACCACAACGCAAGCGACGAGTATGTTGAAAAGCCGCACACCATTGAGAGCATATTTATGACCTCTTAGGCTAGCGCTTGTAAGGTATAAAGTCAATCCAATTCCAAAAGCAAACCGGATTCCAATTGCCAAGACGACTATTGTAAAGACTAGCGCAGCTAGGATGTTTTTTCTAGGATGGCCAAATATACATAAATTTATTTTAAGAGGGCCAAAGTAGTAAAATGTCATATAATATCATCATATTTAACCATAATAGTCCCTTTTATACAGTATATTATGTTTATATTGTAATCAGCTGAGCTAACTCAGTTGGCCACCAAGGATAATCTTGGGGAGGTATTTTTGGAGAGGTCTCGAGTTCGAGTCACACAAAAAACCTTCAAGGCCTGAATTAAAAAGTAGAAGTGAGGTTTATCCCCTAAGGAGAAGGTTCGAGGCTTGCATACTGGCCAATTGGATGTCACTGTAAGCTCGAATTACTAACTACTAACTCGCCGTTCAAAAAAAATTATATGTATATTGTAAGAGGGTAAGACTCTCCTTGGTCTTCACTTGGCTCCGCCCAAAAAGAGGAAGAAAAGAGAATAATTGGGTAGTATCCAAAAATAATCAAGAAACACAAAGATGATATATTTATGTCATCAAATTACATAAAGATTGTAATTGATGATTACTTTACGTAAAAGCGGAGCCAAGATATTTTTCAAAGGGGGCAAAAGAAAATTACAATAGGCTTAAAAAAAACCTTACACAAAAATGTCACTTCTTTTTTTTTCCTCACAATATCAAGTATATTGGATTAAAGTAAAATATATTTAACTAAATAAAATTAAACTAAAGAGTTTTATAATTCTAAATTAATAATTTTTAATTAGAAAAACATGATTTCAAATGTTGAAAGATTCGTATTAAAAGATTTAGGTATATAAATTTAATAATTCAAAATTCTGCAAGTCTATTTATTTTATGACTAGATTATGACTTTTCAAAGAAATATATGTTTAGTATATGAGTCCGGTTATTTTGTATACCTTGTATTCTTTGGATACAAGGGGACTGATCTAAGCCGTCCATCTCATCTCATCCAACAGCTCAGATTAAAAAAAAGCGTAGGGGTAGTTTCGTCATTTTACCCCTCCCACCTAACACCCCTCCCACTTCCACATCCTAGATCTGGATCGATGTTTTCTTTTTTCGTCTTCTCTCTAAAGCACACACAAAAACACATACATGTACACATATTCAGGTCTTAATATATCATCACAAACATCAAATTCATCGATCATCACCATCGTAAATCAATCATTCCGTTCATAAATAAGGTAAAGTTCATTCGATCTGTTTTGATTCATCTTTTTTTAGCTTATTCGATGTGAATAAGCTTATAATTCATCTTATTTTTTATAGCTTATTTGATAAGTTACGTGAATTTGACATGCCGAATGATAAGGTAACTTGATGCTTAATGTGAATAAGCTTATAGATTATCAGCAGCTTTATTATGATGAATTATAAGCTAACTTATTATCTTATTTTCATGAATTATAAGGTTTGGCTTAATCTCGCTGAACATATTTAGTGTAACCTGTTTGTGAAGTATCATATATGATATACTATATCATATATGATATAAGCTAAAATATCATATATGATGAAATATATCATATATGATTATGTGGTTGGAAATTGAATTAACTCTTTTTTATGGATTAATCTGGCTGAACATATTTAGTATGACTTGCTAATGAAGTATCATATATGATATGCTATATCATATATGATATAAGCTAAATATCATATATGATCAAATATATCATATATCATTATGTGCTTGAAAATTGAATTAAACCTTCTTTTTCGTGTAGAGAAGCCTGTTTACAAGGCGTGTTGAAGTTACAAGCATCTAAAAGGCCACGAAGCTTAATGAAGAAGCTCATGAATTTTTCATTTACGTTTATTGTTTGTTTTTTCCTTGTAATCTCCTAATGGAGTTTTGAAGTATATAAACGAATTTGTAATCAATTGGTATCTTGTACAACATCTTGTTAATATGATTTAACTTTCTTGGTATTATGTCATGATGGTTTTGATAAATTAAGTCATACGGAGTATATGATAATGCACTATCATATATAATACTCAAGAAAAACTTGGATATATTAAACAAAGAATCTGATGAATTCATGATTACAATAAAGAGTATGCACAATTAATAATTAAACACTTGTTCATGACATTAATAAATGTACTTTTGAACAGAATCATATATGATAATTCAAACAGAACGTAACCTAATGTAAATTCATATATGATATACCTCTGATATCATATATGATAACCATTTATACAAAATGTATTTGCCTATTAAATTCATGATTAACACCAAAAATATTCTTATTATTGAAACTACTCTTCTTCTTCTTTAAGCAATTCTTCTTCATACTCGTTCACGTCCGATTGTTATGATAAGTACCCTATCAACTTTGCTCTAACCATTGCAACATCTCTCTCTTCTCGTTGTTTTGTTCGCAAGATCTGCATTTGTATAAAACAGAAAAAGAGTTTTGGGGTCAAGCTATATACAATACAATAAAAGTGTAAATGTCATGTACAATATCATAGAAGGCACGTTTGAAGAGCTTAATGATATTCAATGTAAATTAATCATAAAATCTAGTTTTTTCTTCTGGTTTGTTAGATACATCATATATGATACCTCATGTATCATATATGATATACCGATCATACATCATATATCATATATTTATCATATATGATAATATGAGGTAACATATACGATACACCAACCTTAATCTAGCCAACATCAGCAAAATGAAACTCCTACTAATACAGCTTATTCACAAAAACATAAGCTTATTCATAACTCTCTTATTCGAATAATCCGATAAGTCTTTAAAAAAAGCTAATAAGCTAGCTTATAATTCAACACAATAAATCCAAATCATCTAATTTACAAGATTATTTGTAACTCTCATCTAATTAAAAATCTCATTCATAACAAATAAGCTTATCTACATAAATCACCTAAGAAATTAGCTTATAAGTAAGAACAATCAATCTTAATAATTCGTTTAAAATAAGCTAATTAAAATCTTATAATTAAAATGATAAAGAACTAATAAGCTTATTCAAAATCAAATAACTTAAAAATAAGAAGAAATTTTATACAAACCTGATGATGAATTCGTATGTGATCATGAATTTGTGTTGATTAATTGATCGAATTAAGCGATTCATGATTGATTCATGATGATGTTCGTGCGAGATTCATGATTATATGCTTAGATCTATCTGTTATAGAGAGAGAAACTATATTGGGGGAAGAGAGAGAAACAAAAAGACGGTGTGTGTGTGTTTATGAGAAAAAAAGAGAAAAGGGTTTATATAGTGAGCGGATGAAATGACGAAAATACCCCTTCAGTGTAAATTATAGATCTAATCTCAGCCCTTGGATGAGATGAAGATGGATGGTGGAGATGAGTCCCTTTGTATCCTAGAAAACTTTGGTATCCAAAAGAACTTAAATCTTAGTATATACCGAAAATTATTTTTATTTTATTATAAAAGCAATATCAATTAAAATATGAATAACAAAATGAAAGATACACTAGTAAATATAAAAAAAGGGTAAAATGCAAATTACGTTTCTATATTTTGCGAATTTCTTAAATTTGCAACTGAGTTTAAACTACAAGCAATTTTGTCAGTATATTTTAAAATCTCGTGCAATTTTGCCACCGAATTGACGTTTTTTGACTTTTACTAACTTTTTCCGTTATCTCCCCCTCATATGACATGTACATGAGGTATATTCGTCATTTTCATTGCCACGATTGCTTTCACCTTTCCTTTGATGCAAAAACGTCATCGAAACATTATACCTCATATGACTTTTGTTTCGACCTTTCGTAACTACAATTTTCGTCCAAGAAGTTAAATTTCGCGCCCACAAAACAAAATATTGTTAGTTAAAATGTTTGACACATTTTCAAGGACCTTTTTTGCATCACCTTTGAAAGACCCAATAAAAATATGGATTCCAGGACACTTCGTGGTGACACTTTCAAGGACGTTTTTTTGCACCACCTTTGAAAAACTCAAACAATTTAACTCCCTAGACGGTTCATGATCATCATTCATCAATGACAGTCTATAAATATCAGAACTCTTAAACACCATTTGAAACCCAAACTTATCAATTTGAAACCCAAACTAATAATTCAATTCAATGGCAAACCAAGACGTCGGTTCTACGAGATTGGTTTTGTGTGATAGATTGACGCGTGCTGCAAACTTGTGTCGCATGGAGAGGCAAATGTTTGTTCAATTTGATCGGGAAAGGGAACATAATCTTCCATATGCTAGGGACCTTCAGGTCCTAATTGAAGAAATTGAGGAGAGGATCAGCTATCGGAACCTCTTGATCAATGAGGTGAGCATTCTTATTAGCTCTATACATGCTCTTGAAGGAACCGTGGAATTGAATAATGCTTGTGAGCGGAATGAGGAAATAGTACCTAAGTTGAACGACCTTGTGATAGAATCCCGCCGTGCCGCAACAACCAACACTGTGTTCATGGTAAAGATGCTTTCATGTCTTAGTGATTAAAGGGTGTTGTTTGTTTGGGTGTTTATCACATGTTTTGCAATCATATATCATTATCTAATGTATGTTTTTGAATTACGAAACAAAAATTAAGTTTTATGGTTATGGTTCTTGTTTAAGGGGTGTTTGGATGTGGTTCACATATTTTGCAAAAGTCAAAAAGTCAATGGGTCTGGCCCATCACAATTAGGGCATTACCATTATAAATACAATCGCCTGTAACAACAACTATGACGCGTAACGAAAAAGAATACCAACTTTTTGTGCATTAATGACAGATTTTGAAAATCTTGAAAAGGGCTTCGATGATCTTGAAATCAGGATACAAAGGTTGGAAAAGATTTTTCAAGCAGCAAAGGAACGAATGCTATTGAAGAAAGGTAGAAAATTTCATTTATCAATCTGGCATTTGAAACATCCATTTTATAATCTGATTTTTAACCAAGTATCATATCTTAATTGCAGAAGTAATAACAATTGAGTCAGACTCCGACACTGAAAATCATGAAGTGAATGATCTACTTAGGCCATGTTTAACTTCTAATGATTATAAAGCTAAATTGAGGTCAAACAAGAAACTTCAATAGCCTGTTGTTCCAAAAGGCCATCTTCAATAAGGAATTGCATCTTAGGGCTTGCATCTGTGACGACATGGGACAAAATTGTTAAGAAGGAATTTGAAAAATTCTAAACATTCTATGTAAAAACAATTGAAAGTCTAGTCTTGAATCTTTTGTTTATGTTTGGGTTGTATTTTCATTTTCACTAAGTCAAAATTCTATAAAGTCCTACCCTTTTCTTTTGACTTTTGGTCTAAATGATCATTTGATAGTCTTGCTTCTGATTGTGGTAGTATTTTATATAGAAGTTCAAGCAATTTTTAACTTACAAGAACTGATAAGGATGTAAGGAGTGTTTGGTTTATGTCATAAATATGCATTAAATCATCAACCTTAATTTGTTTGAGGTTGGATTTTGTATGAAACTTCAGCAATTTTACATGGAATTTTTTACCATTTGTACAATCTACAAATGTAAGTGAAATCTGCAAACTACATAACAATGACAAACTGGTCATACAAGTCTACTATTTTTCATTAACTCTCAGTCAAACTGCCTTGTTCATTAGTTTCCAATGTTAGGCATCCTATTACATAACCAAAAGATTGACTAAAACCTAACATCATATTCTTATACAACTTAACCATAGAAAAAGATTAGAACCAAACATCCATTCTTTTACAACCGATTTGATTTAGACAAACACATGTTACAATTTCGTTTCGATAAAAGTGTTTTTGATGAGTATCGAATATACATTAGGATTCTGTTTTTTTGGCCCAACAAACTTATATACTTTTTGATATGGATCTCCATGCAGATCTTTGAACTCAGAGGTTCTACTGTTTGCTTGATGATCCCAAGTATAGTCTGATTTTATTTCATCATATTTTAAAAATTTTCATAGCATCATACTTCTTGAACATCCTAATAACATATCCTAATAACATGCTCATTTACATCTTCTTCTAAACTAACATAACCTTATTTCTCAATTTCAACATTTTCATTGCTTTCTGATGAGTGAACCTTTTTAGGCCTCCAAAACATGTTCTTGAGGTTGGACTAGTGTGTAACTTGTTTGCAGCTTGTCTCACTTTATCATGTTGTGATTAATGTTGATTTATGTTCTTGTGGTGAGATACAAATTGATGGAAAGAAACGAGATGGTGACCAATGTATTTATAACATAAATGATGCACGCTTTACATTGCCAATTAAGAAAGGTGGGTTGAAGTTTATGGTGGGAAATCTTTTTCGTTTGTGTTTTCTTCTTAACATCAAACTAAAACATAACACCGATTACCAATTAACACCGATTAACAATTAACAATCGAACACAAAACACCTTAATTAAAAATTCAAACTAAAAACATAACACATTAATTTAAATTAAAATAGAAATCATTGGCAACCTATATCTACAAACAACAACCCTTAATGAACCAGCCGAATCATACATCACTCTAGGGGTGTTCATAATTTGGGTTTGAACCATAAAAATCGAAAACCAAACCAAACCGAATTTGAACTAGAACCGAACCGAAAATAAAGTTCAGTTTTGGGTCATAATCGAGCCGAACCGAACTACAAATATGATTTTCTGGCTGGATATAAATTTAGCAATCGGACCCGAGAACCGAACCAAAAAATCGAAATTATACATATATACATACTTTTGATATATATATATATATACAAAATTGTTATTAAAATTTAATTTAATCCTAATATATATAAATTAGTTATTAAATTATGTTCTTAAATAAAAATATAATATTTATACTTGAAAAAATATTCTTTGCTAAATATCTATATAATTATTTATTTATTTTTAAAATTTTGAATAATTCGGGTTATTTGGGTCAACCTAAAAACCGAACCGAATTCGAATTCGGTTCTCGGTTCGGTTGGGTTTCGGGTTGACACAGGAAAAAATTAATCGAATAAACCGAAGAACCCGAGAATTGAACCGAATGACACCCCTACATCACTCTGGCTCGCTGAAAACCCAATCTTGTCAATAATATTGTTGTGATTTTGTGAATATGTGTGACCATTTTCATCAACAACTTTGTCATGCGCATGTCGATAATTTAAAGAGACTTGAGCTTGGTGAGATTTTTCGTGGCACATCTAGAAGGATTGTCGTTTTAGAACTCCATAATCGACTCCTCCTACGCATTAAAAGAAAATTTGATTTAATACAAAATTCTTACAAAGTATTTTACTTTATTAAACTGTAACATCCCGCCTACTCAGAGTACAATATTGTCCGCTTTGCCCGTAGGCTCACGGCTTTGCTTTGTGGCCCTCGTGTGAGTACTTCCCGCCAGGTCACGCAAGCTAGTACTACTCTGCCATGAGCACGCTTAACTGCCAGTACCTAAGATCCCCACTTGCAGTGGACCACAAAACGCGTTGTGTCATGAGAAGACGACTGTTATCTTATGAACCATGGATCTCTCTTGACCACAGCCGATATGGTATTTGCCTCGGGTGTCACATTCACCCCCCCCCCCCCCCCCTCAGGACTCATCTTCCTTGATAAGGTTTGCCCACCATCCCGAACGACTCAGGAGTGGCTCTGATACCACCTGTAACATCCCGCCTACTCAGAATACAATATTATCCGCTTTGCCACCAGGATCACGGCTTTTCTTTGTGGCCCTAGTGTGAGTACTTCCCGCCAGGTCACCCAAACTAGTACTACTCTGACATAAGCACGCTTAACTGCCAGTTCTCAAGAACCCCATTTGATGTGGACCACAAAACGCGTTGTGTCATGAGAAGACGACTGTTATCTTATGAACCATGGATCTCTCTTGGCCACAGCCGATGTGGAATTTGCTTGGGGTGTCACATATATAGAAGATTCATAGTAAAGTTTATTATTGTAAACTGAAAAACATCTCATTATCAAAACTTTTGACATAATTAATCTAATTGTACTAAGGTTAAGCTCTTTTCACCCTTGTGCTACTTGAGATCATCATCTTAGTCGAGTATTATGCTATGAAATGAAGAACACTTTAAAAACAATGAATAGAAATGTTACAGTATGAGCAACAAATTTTTTTTTCATTAGGTTCAACTTAAAACCTTCTCATCCATGGATGGATTCTTTATTCGAGAACAAAGCCATACCATGTCCTCGGGAGAAACTAGAACCTGGTGAACCGAGCGTACTACTTTTCAACCTTGTGTGAACCTGTAATTGTGATAAATTCTCGCACCCCCCGTGCATAAATCTAAAATATTATATGCATGTTATCTTTCAACAAGCTTTTACATACTATAGATCATTTAATAAACATCTAAATACATCCTATGTTTAGGATAAAATCTAGAAGCTTTTAGAGACGTCTTGTGTTAATGATACATGACAAGCCAAGGACCAGTATCGGGCTTGTGTCAACTGTGTCAGATTTTAGGACTTGATTCATGTCGGGTGCGTCACTCTTTGAGGCTTCTTTTAGATGTCATGAGCTACAGGTAACTTATACATCTTATGTTCACTTAGAACCTCTATGCGAGTCATGATGTCGGACGAAATCAAAGGTTTTCATTGATTTTTTTGATGTAATGTTAATATTTTAGTAAAAACAACGATTTTTTTAATGTATGTTAAATGCATTATGTTGGGAATTATTTGTAATGTGTCAAGTACCGTTAGTGTAAGTGTAAGTTGTTAGGACCATTGTAATAGTTAAATGTAATAGGTAGACTAGGAGGTATGTAGTTCCTCCTGGTCCTAGTAGTAGTAGGAGCAAGTCGTGCTCCTGGTCCTGGTCAAAGTCAAACTTTATTATTTATTTATTATTCTGTTAGGATATGCATGAGATATGTTAGGAAAGGATATGCATATCAGTTTTACACGTTTTGTTTAATGATGTATTAGGGTTTCCTTGTAGTATAAAAGGAACCTTAGGCAGAAGGGTTAGACACACCTTCACCAATCGTAGTTCTAGTCATTATCAATATTAGAAATCCTTAGAAAGGATCAAGTCTTTATAGTTATTCTGTTCTTCTTTATTATATTTGTATTCTACATTCATATTGTGTATAGAGTCTCTCTGTGGATTGACTTGTGATTACAGAAGTCGTTCACCGTTCCTGACAGGCTGCAAGATCTACATCTAGTAGACCCAACAAGTGGTATCAGAGCCTGGGAGGGTCTCTATACAAGAAGAATCAAGTTTACTCACTTTCTGACGTTTTTGCTTTATCATGTCTGCCTCAACTTCTACTCAAACAGGAGAAGATAGCACTCCTAAAATTGTGCAACCTCAGCAGATCGTTGCTACGGTTTCCAACACAAATGGAAAATTCCCTCTTCTGAAAAAGGATGAATATGATAGCTGGGCAATGAAGATGGAATGGTGGATCACCAATACAGATCAAGATCTTTGGAAGATTATTCTGAATGGGAACAGCAGGAAGCTAACTGGAAGAGACAAGAATGGTAAATTACTCTTCTTGACCCTAAATCTCATGAAGAAATCATAGCTATTCAGAAGGAGGTCAAAGCAAAAACAATTTTGCTTCAATCTCTTCCTGAAGATCACATGGGTGACTTCTACCATTTGGATGATGCCAGAGAGATCTAGAATGGTATAAAAGCAAGGTTTGGTGGGAATGAGGAGTCAAAGAAAATGCGAAAATCTATGCTGAGAGATGAATTCACAGAATTCAAAATCTCAGAAACTGAAGGTTTACATCAAGGGTATGACAGGTTTAAGAAGATATTGAGCCAATTGAATCAACTTCGTTCAAAGCCTGATGATGGTGATATTAATGCAAGGTTTCTTAAAGCCTTACCATACTCATGGAATCAGGTGGTGATCTCTCTCAAAGCCAAAGGTGGGCTTGACTATCTCAACTTTGATGATCTGTTTCATAAGCTCAGAACTTTCAAACCTCATGTGAGAGGATTTTCAAGTGACTCTTTTCCCACTCCTGTTAATTCTGCCTTTGTGAGTTCTATGGCATCCAGTCCCATGTCATATGCTAGTAGCCCAAGCAATACTGTGTCATCTCAACATACTTTTCAGCATACTTCTGCTCCTGATCCTCCTGCCAAGTCTGGTAGTATGGTAGAAGCTGTTCTCCATTCTTTTGTGGCTGATGTTGATGCTCAACAACAACTTGCTTTTGATGACTTCAAACAGGTCGATAAACTTGACCTGGATGAAATGGATCTTAAATGGCAGATGGCCATGCTCACTCTTAGGGTTCACAAGTTTGAGAAGAAAGCAGGACGGAAATTTAATTACAACCCTCGGGAGCCAGCAAGATTCGACAGAAGCAAGGTTTGATGCTATAACTGCCAGCAACAAGGTCACTTTGCAAGGGAATGCCCTAGCAAGAATGACTAGGAGAAGAGCAGGTACTCAGCTTTTAAGGTTCAGGAGGTAAAAGATGACAAGAAGGCATTGGTATCTGTTGACTCTATGGTCAACTGGAATGATCATCAGGCTTCTACTCTGGAATCAGCTGAGTCCTCAACTGACGTGTTTGAAATGGTTGCTGGGAATCTCTCTGATGCAGAAGAAGTAGACGAGTTTGCTCTTATGGGCTTCTCACCTCAGGTACAACATTGTCCTCTTGGTTGTCATAATAAATACTCTGAATTGTTGTCCCAGTTTAATGAAGTGAATGATCAAAATGATAAGTATTTTTTAGAGGTTCAATCCTATAAGGCTTCTTTAAACACATTGGAACAACAAAAGTGGTGGCTACAAGATACTCAACGTGAGTATGAGGATAAAATCCGGATACTAAGCATAGATTTAGAAAACACAACTAATATGCTTAAATATACAGAAAAAGTAAGAGATGCCAGTATCAAAGAAAAATAGGAGATGCAAGAAAAATTAGATGCTACAATGCTGAGATTTGAAAAATGGCAAAAGGCACCTAAAAATCTTTCCAAATTAATTGATAGTAGCATGTCTGGTAGAACTAAAAGAGGCTTAGGATTTGAAAAATATATTGATTCAGAAGATGTGATTGATTTATCTTTTTCAAGTGTCTTTGATGCCGACAAAGAGGATGAGGGAAAACCTAGTTACAATAGGTTTAAACCAGCAGCAGAAATGCATGTTGTCCCTCCCCCTCTTACTGGAACTTTTATGCCCACTTCATGGCATAATGACTTGGATGGATCACAGATGCATGAGTCCCCAAAAAGTTCTACTAATTCTAATGACTTTGTCTCGTGTACTTTCAGTGACAAAGACAGTGACTCTGCATCTCGTGGTTCAAGTGAAGAGTCAAGACCTACAAGTTCCAAGTTGAATGATCATGCTGCTACTGGTGCTAGGAAGTGTGAAGAAAGAGTTGTTGTTATGTCAAGTGTGTCTGGTCCTAGTTTATTGAGTCCTAGGAAGAATTTTACTCCTAGAATTGTGTGTAATAATGTTTGTAGTATGAAACAATCTCATTCTAATAAAAGGTCTGTTAAAACATGTTTTGTTTGTGGAAGTGCACTTCATTTAATTAAAGATTGTGATTTTTATGACACACATGCTTCTGTTTATCATGCATTTCCTGCTCCTGGTCCACCAGGAGCTGCCCCATATACTTCTAGAAGACTTAATCCTAGTGCTCAATCGTTTTCTTCTTCTAGAAGGTCCTCTCCTTTAGTTTCTGATCATTGGAGAAACATTGGATTACAAACCGCCAGTAATTATTTTCAAAATTTTAATCCAGTTTATCCACATAATTTGGACCACACGTATTTTGGTTTGGGAAGTTTGGGAACTGCTGTTAAGCCCTCAGCAGGTTGTTCTTGGTCAAATAATAATACCCATATGATGCATAGGCAACCAAGGAACAACGGTGGATCTCATCAATCTTCTTGGCACTATACTAAAGATCCACAAGGCAGGCTCAAACCTGAAAAGGTTTGGGTCCCCTTAAGACACTAACTTTTGCATTTTTATTATCTTGTTGTTGTATGTTACTCCATACCAAGATCCTAGTCTAGGCATTGTTGATAGTGGTTGCTCCAGGAGCATGACAGAAAATAAGAGTCTTCTCTCTAACTTTGTACCATTTCATGGAGGCAAGGTCTATTTTGGTGGAGGTGAAGGCAGGATCACTGGCAAAGGAACAATTAAGACTCCTAATCTAAATTTTGAGCAGGTCTACTATGTGGAAGCACTTCAGCATTTCAACTTGATATCTGTCTCTCAGATTTGTGACAAGAAGCAGTTTGTTCTCTTCACCGATACTGATGCACTTGTGCTCTCCAAAGACTTTCAGCTTCCGGATGACTCACAAGTTCTGCTCAGAATCCCTAGAAGACACAATCTCTATAGCATCAAGTTGAATGAAGTCAACCCTACTGGTCAACTAGCGTGTCTGGTTGCTAAAGCCTCAGAAGATGAAGCTACTTAATGGCATAGAAGGATGGGGCATGTGAACTTCAAGACCATTCACAAACTTGCGAATCTGAATTTGGTCTCTGGTTTACCTCCCAAGTCGTTTAGAAATGATATAAATTGTATTGCTTGCAGCAAAGGCAAACAGCACAAAGCATCCTTCAAGGCCATTACTGCTCTTAGTCTTATTAATGAACCATTGCAGCTACTACACATGGATTTATTTGGTCCTACTTCCATTAGAAGCATTGACCACAAGCAATTCTGTCTGGTGGTAACTGATGGATATAGCAGGTTTTCGTGGGTGTTCTTCATGGCTGCCAAGAGTGAGACCTACTCAATTCTTAGAGATTTTCTTACCCTTATTGAGAACCAGTTGACCAAGAAGGTTAAAGGTATTCGTTGCGACAATGGAACCGAGTTCAAAAATAAAGACCTCATAGCACTTTGTAATGCTAAGGGCATCAAACGAGATTATAGTGCAGCAAGGACTCCTCAACAGAATGGTGTGGCAGAAAGAAAGAACAGGACACTAATAGAAGCAGCAAGAACTATGCTTGCTGATTCCAAGCTTCCAACCATGTTCTGAACAGAAGCTGTTAATACTACAAGTTACGTTTTGAATAGGGTTTCTATTACCAATCCTCACAAGAAGACTCCTTATGAACTTCTAACGGGCAAAGTTCCAAATATTGCTCATTTGAAGCCTTTTGGGTGTCCAGTCACCATTCTGAATACTAGTGACTATTTGGGGAAGTTTGATGGCAAGGCAGATGAAGGATACATTATGGGATATTCAGCTCACTCTCGGGCTTATCGTGTCTACAATCTCCAAGCCAAGCGGATCATTGAAACTATAAATCTCAGGTATTTTGAGGAGAAGTCAAACATCCAAGGCAAGGGTCCTGAATGGTATTTTGATCTTGATTATCTTTGTAATTCGTTAGGATATTTTCGTTTCAAAACTAACCATGATGCAGGACCACAAGTGTTTGCAACTTCTAGTACTGGTGTTCCTTCTAGTCTTTCTGATTCAGATGATGAGGATGACATTTTTGTGGTTCCATCCTACTCCACCACAGTCTATCCTACTCCTCCTAGTGATGCAACTCCATTGGATGTACCGGATTCCCAAGTAGCTCTTGACACTCTACTCAAACAACAACAAGAAGCTACTACAGCAGCTGCTCAAGGTGGTTTTGAGTTTCCCTTGGATAAGCCTACTGACAAATCTGCTCCTGGTACCCCAGCTTCTGCTCCTAGTGCTAGCTTATCACCTACTGGTACTCCAGCTAGTGAGTCTGCTTCCAATACTCGTTTCTCCAGTCCTTCTGATTTGGGGAACCATCAAAAGAAGTCTTCTACCAAGCTGGATGACATTCATAAACAACCAGTAGATGGGATTTTCAACACTGCTTCATATGATGCTGACTTTGTTGGTGATCTCAATAACTTGGCACCAGAAGTGGAGGTCTCTTCCAATCCAGTCTTGCAATCACACAAAGATCATCCTACCACTCAAATCATTGGAGATCCTGTTCTACTGTCAAGACACGCAGAATGCAGAAGAAGGCCTCGTCTGATCATCATGCTCTTGTGAGCTATATTGAAGATCAAAAGCGTAATAATCATACGGACTTTCAACACTGTTTGTTTGCTTGTTTTCTTTCACAGGTGAAACCTAGGTCAGTTTCTCATGCTCTTGAGGATCAAAGTTGGGTGGAGGCTATGCAGGAGGAAATGCAGCAATTCTTGTTTCAGAATGTTTGGGTTCTGGTTGACTTACCAGATGGAAAGACAGCAATCAATACCAAATGGATTCTCAAGAACAAGAAGGATGCACGGGGTATTGTCGTAAGGAATAAAGCAAGGCTTGTCGCACAAGGCCACACTCAAATTGAGGGCATTGACTACACTGAGGTTTTTGCTCCGGTTGCAAGGATTGAGGCCATTCGTCTGTTTTTGGCTTTTGCTTCTTATGTGGGCTTTACGGTGTTTCAGATGGATGTCAAGAGTGCATTTCTCTATGGCAAAATTGATGAGGAGGTGTATGTCACTCAAACTAAAGGCTTTGTAGATCCACTTCATCCCAAGAAAGTTTACAAGGTGGTCAAGGCTCTTTATGGATTACATCAGGCTCCTAGAGCTTGGTATGCGCGTCTTTCAACTTTCTTGTTAAAGAATGGCTATAGAAGGGGCACTATTGACAAAACACTATTTCTTAGGAGGAATACCAAGGACATTATCCTTGTTCAGGTTTATGTGGACGACATTATCTTTGGTTCTACTCGGAAGGAATGGTGTGATGAGTTTGAACACTTGATGAAAGGCGAATTTCAGATGAGTGCGATGCGAGAGCTTTCTTTCTTCCTTGGTCTTCAAGTCAAGCAACAATCGGATGGGATTTTCATCAGTCAAGATAAATATGTTCATGAGATTCTTCAGAAGTTTGACATGGATCCTCTTAGACCAGCAGCAACTCCTTATGAAGTTGCTAAAGTCAAACTTAAGAATGAGCCAGACCCCCCAGTCAATGTTCACATGTACAGGTCTATGATTGGCTCCCTCATGTATTTGACTGCATCACGTCCGGATATCATGTTTGCAGTAAGTGCTTGTTCTAGACACCAGGTGACTCCAACGGTTTCGAACTTAAATGCAGTAAAGAAGATTTTCAAGTATATCAAGGCTCAACCTAAACTGGGCTTATGGTATCCTAGAGAATCACCTTTTGTTCTAGAAGCCTATAGTGATAGTGACTATGCAGGTGCTAATAATGACAGGAAGTCTACTACTGGTGGTTGTCAATTTTTGGGTCGTCGACTTATTTCATGGCAATGCAAGAAACAGACAATAGTAGCTACTTCTTCAACAGAAGCTGAATACGTTGCTGCTGCTAGTTGTTGTGGCCAGGTTTTGTGGATCCAAAATCAGATGTTGGATTATGGTTTCAATTTTATGAACACCAAAATTTTTATTGACAATCAAAGTACTATCTGCATTGTGAAGAATCATGTGTTTCATCAGCGAACGAAGCATATTGAGATTCGGCATCATTTTATACGGGATGCCAATGAGAAGAAGCTGATACAGGTTCTTAAAGTTCATACGGATGATAATGTTGCTGATTTGCTGACTAAAGCATTCGATGGTCCTCGGTTTAACCACTTGGTGGTTCACATTGGGATGGTCAATCCTTGAGGTCTAGGATTGAGGGGAGGCTAAGCCTAAGGGAGGCTTAGTGTACATATTCTTAGGACAGACTAACGTATTGGTAGATTTTAAACAACATATTACATTGGTTCTGGTGGTGTGTGTTACTCCTAGTGGAGGATTTTGCTCACTTCTGGTGGTTATGGTCTTACATGACTGGCTTCTGGTCCTCATTGGTCAGCTTCTAGTCATATTTGGTTGGCTTCTGGTGGTTCAAAATTCTTTTTTTGTCAAGTGGTGATTGGCTTCTGATACTGGTCTGGGACACTGTTCATTCTTTTTGTCCTTTGTTGACCACATTTTGCTTCTGGTCTGACCATTGTGTGCTTTGACTTTTGGTCAACGCTCCCAATTCTGGTATTTACATTTTTAATTAACTATGTTAAATTGGGAGTTGGGAATTATGTTCAAAGGGGCAAGTGGTTACTATGCAATTATGTTTAATTTGAAAGGGCAACCCCCCATTAATAGGGGTCAATGAATAGTTACTATTTTCCTTATTAATGGTCAACTTAACCCCCTTGACTCAATCATTCCATTCATCACACACACAAAACCGATCCCACTCTCTCAACCCTAACCAAACTCTTCATCCAATAAATCAAGATCCATGGCTGCCCTAGTTTACCAACCTGCTCACAACAAAGTTGCCTATCTGGGTGATGGTCCACATCGTGAACATTTTGATGACATTCTAGAATTCATTGAAGCTTCCAACCTAAGGTATGCGTTTACTGTATGTCCCACTATTTATGATAGTTTTATTCGTCAATTTTGGGCATCTGCTCGTCTTGTGGTTGTGGTTGGTCGTCCACGTGAACTCCATGCTACCATAGATGGACGTTCATACGTGGTGACTGAGGCTTCTATTCGATCTTCTCTTCATCTTCAAGATGAAGGTGGTGTTGAGTCCATCTCCAATTCGGAGATATTGGAGGGGATGGATGCTATAGGGTACAATCATGGGGGGAAGTTTAACTTCCAGAAAAATAGGTTTTCCCCCCAATGGAAGCTTCTGGTGCATTTTCTAATTCATTGTCTGAGTCCCAAGTCTGGGAGTTGGGATGCTTTCCCTACTCCCTTGGCTACTGGTCTTATTTGCTTAGCCCAGGGTAGGGTATTTAACTTCTCTCATTATCTATTTGAGGGGATGGTTAGTAATCTATCTAATGCTGGTTCTAGAAAGAAGTTTCTTATGTATCCTAGGTTTTTACAACAAATACTGGTTTGCATTCCTCGTGATAGGACTGAACATGTGCCGTCTAAGCTTACTACAAAAGTGTATTATAATATGGTCCATGGGTTTACTGGGCAGTGGAGGCCCCTTACTAAGGCCATGCTGGGGCTGGCTCAGGGTCCTATGGGTGAGGAGGAGGAGGCTCCTGAGTTTGTTGTGATTGATGATGATCCTATGGAGGAGGAGGCTCCTATTGGTGGTGCTTCTCATGTGGTTGAGGAGGAGCTGGTTGAGGAGGTGGTGGTTGAAAAACCATCCCCTTCCAAGGCTGGTCCTTCTTTAGTACCACAAAAGTCTCCATTTGTGGAGACTCCACCTCCTAGTCCTGCTCCACACTCTTTTGATAACCCTTTTGGTGCTAGTACTCCACATGTTGACCCATCTGTTGCTTCGGGCTCCAGTGACGCCTTCCCTGACCCAAGTCCTCTTGGTGGGCAGGCGGAGGAGCCTACTACACTTATGTCGTTGCTTGATCTTATGCGCAGGTATCATGAGCGGATTATTTCATTAGAAGCTGATTTGAATCAACACCGGAAGCTTACTAGGGAGTTTGTTCTTCCTCTGGCTGATCGCATCAAAGATTTGGAGACTCAGCAAAGACGACGCAAGAAGCATGTGATCCACTCTGATTCTGATGAGGAGGGTCCGGAGCGTGTTGAGGATGGTTTGACATTGTTGGCAAAGGCTGCCTTTGCTGATAAATTGTATGATGATTTGCCGGTTCCTCCAACATCCTCCAGTGTTCTTGATTCGAAGGGGAAGGCCCCAATGACTGATGCTCCCTCACCACCTCACAAACATACCCGCAGACAGCTTGAAGAGGATAGGCTAGGTGAGGAGGCTGCTCAACGGATCCAAGCTGAGATTGATGAGGCTGAGAGGGCTGCGGTTGAGGCGCTTCAACAGCAGAGGCGTGCACAAGTTCAGCATGATGCAATGCATTGGAGTGATAGTGATTGGATGCAGGTATTGACTATTCTTACCCGGGATTATGCCCAGTTCACTGATCTTTTGGGTGACGATGTGGATGAGCATAACTGTATTCCAAGAGCCATGGTGTTGATGCGCAAGAAATAGTTGGCTATTGCTGCACAGCTTCGTGAGAAGAGAAGGAACAGACCTTTATCAAGAACTGAGGAGCGCAAGCAGATGCAACAATATGTGAAGTATCAGTCTGCTGCTCATTTTAATACTCCTTGGAAGTGGGACAGGGTTCGGGCTTTAACTTTTGATGAGCTCAAGGCACTTTATGAACGTATGGTTAAGCGTCCGAGTCAACCAATTTCGAAACGATTTATCTTCCGTCCTCGTGTGGTGACCTCTTCTTCGCCTGCTGTTACTACTAGTCCTTCATCTGATCCTACTCCTGGTTCTGCTGCTAGTCCATCGGTTTTTGTTGTTACTTCAGTTGGTACCACCACTTCTCCTTTGGTTGCTCCTTTGGGTTCTTCTTCTGGTCCTGCTACCACCACCACACCTGCTACCACCACCTTTGCTACCACAACAACTACCACTGCTACACCTGATATGCCATCTCCATCACCACCGGTTCCTGGAACTCAACCTATTCCTACTTCTAGTGCAGCTCCTATTGATCCCTTGGGTGGGCAAACTCATGAGTCTACTTCTCCTGCTCCCACTGTTGCTGCTGAGGTACATGTAAAGGTTGAACCCCCACCAAGTGGTTCCACACCTCGCCGTTCGCTTTGCCAGAAATTAGCTCGACGTGTTCGACGTGGCAAGACGGTCCCTTATGAGAAGCGTGATCCTGAAAATTTGATTGATGCCGCTTCTGACAGTGATTCTGATTTGCCTTTGGGGAATGGAAATATTACTGGTTGGACGGTTGAGAGTTCCACAACTCTTCCTGGTATGGTATCCCATAGAATTACTCTTAGTGATGGGTCTGTGCGGTTAGCTTCGGGTTTGCAGGGTGTTTTGTCTTGGGCTGATCGTATGGATCTTATGGCTTTATATGGATTTGTGGATTCTGGCATGCCTTTTGATCCCATGGCTGTGTCTTCCTGGCCTGGTCTGCGAATATGGGCTGATCTTAAGCTGATGCTTGATGCACCCCCTCATGCTCCTGTTTCTGGTATATGGAAGGATCATATGCAATGGGTGATTCAGCGATGGAAGTTATATGCGGGATGTGGTGTGCATATGTTGGAGTTGGAATCTGGTCATATGGTTTTCATGCTCACAGATGTGGAGTATCCTTGACGATTTCCTCGATGGAGGCTATGTTGGCTAGTCACTTGCAAATTTCCAATGCTCCATCCGAAAATGAGTCCTCTATGGCCATAGCATTGGTGGAAGGCATTCAGGCTCGTTTGCTAGCAGATAAGAAGGTTGCTTCTGGTTTGTGATTAGGTTGGGTTGTAAGTGTTTCTGTTTTGTATTTTTTTGTTCATTTGTTCTTATTATCATTCTTTTCACCAATATGTACAGTGATCGGTGAATTTCATTCTTTATAGTTAAAAACAAAAAAAAACATAAAAAAAACATACTTTTTATATAATATCTGCTTATACTTTTAACACATCTTTGATTTTATACTTGTGAATATGATACCATTTGCTGCTTCACATTGTGGGTTCTGGTTACTGAATTGTGCTTGTGCTGGTTACTGGTTTCACTTGGTGTTGGACTTGGTCCACAAAACAAATGGTCCTCAACTCACCATGTCTAATCAACAAGAAAGAGTTGATTCACCTTGAGGTACGACTCCTGGTGCGATTCTCAAATCCGTTGATGGTTGCCAGGTTACCCAAAACTGGATGGTTTTCACTTGCCATAGTCCTAGACTGAAAAGTGGCTAATCCAAGGGGGTACGGCTCTTGGTAAAGATTTTATCAAATCCGTTGATAGCTGTAATAGCTTGCTTAAAGCTATAGGGTTTTCAACTCACCGATGCTTCATTGCTGAGAGTTGGCGAGTCCAGAAGGGTACGGCTTCTGGTAAAGACATATCAAATCCGTTGATGGCTGTGATGGTTTGCCTAAAATCATCAGGGTACTCCCACTCACCATTGATTCACGTTCTAAGAGTTGGGTTGGGTTCTAGTCTCCCAGGGTGATGCTTATTCCACCAGAAAGACTGGCTAGCCCAAGAGCGAGCAGCTACTTGGTAAAGGCTCATCAAATCTGCTCATGTTGCTGAAAAGATTCAACACGATGCTGATTTGTTCCAAGCTTTGAAGAAGCTTCTAGTGTTTCATGTTGCAGCGGTTACTCTGATTCTTATCTTGCTGATGCTGCTATTGGTTTGGCTGCTTCAATCCTCGGGCTTTATTTGTACGTTTTCCAGGAAACTTGAACTCAACCGGTCAAATTCAAGTTTAGGGGAGGATTGTTAGGACCATTGTAATAGTTAAATGTAATAGGTAGACTAGGAGGTATGTAGTTCCTCCTGGTCCTAGTAGTAGTAGGAGCAAGTCGTGCTCCTGGTCTTGGTCAAAGTCAAACTTTATTATTTATTTATTATTCTGTTAGGATATGCATGAGATATGTTAGGAAAGGATATGCATATCAGTTTTACACATTTTGTTTAATGCTGTATTAGGGTTTCCTTGTAGTATAAAAGGAACCTTAGGCAGAAGGGTTAGACACACCTTCACCAATCGTAGTTCTAGTCATTATCAATATTAGAAATCCTTAGAAAGGATCAAGTCTTTATAGTTATTCTGTTCTTATTTATTATATTTGTATTCTACATTCATATTGTGTATAGAGTCTCTCTGTGGATTGACTTGTGATTACAGAAGTCGTTCACCGTTCCTGACAGGCTGCAAGATCTACATCTAGTAGACCCAACATAAGTAATGTTAGTGTTGACAAGTACCGTTAGTGTTAACACGGTACATAGCAAGTACTGTTAGTATAAGTACAGGTACTGCTATATTGATTAGGACGAATATATCTTTGTAAAAGATATGTCATAGTTATAGTTAGAGTATATCTTATGTGATATACTTAATAGTTTAGAAAATTGATAAGATATCGTGTGTGATATGCTTATCTTTATAGAATATTCTAAAGGTTCTAGGGTTCCTTACTCTATAAAAGGAACATAGGTATGATGAGTCCATTGTACCTCATTCAAGTCGATTAATAAGAGAATCGAATAGTTAAAAGTAATTATGTTCTTTTTTGCTTTATAAGTTAGATTCCGCATAACTTATTTGGTCTAGTAAGAGTTCTCAAAGTGTTCTAGTTTGAGTACAAACTATTATACTAATTCTTAGCAGAATAAAGATCCATTCAAAGGGATGAACAAGTGGTATCAGAGCTTGTTGAGAAACTCTGAATAAGAAGAACACAACCCTAAAATCCCCACTCATACCAAAATCAATGTCTCAAGCCGGTGATGACCCTCACATGGAAGACATTCCAAATCCTGATCCCATACCACAGGGACGACCTCAAGTTGTGCATCCTGCACCACCACAAGGTGTTCAAGCCATAGATGTTGTAGTTACTTCTACAACTACACCTTCTTCCCATACTCTCCCTGCTGTCAAACTCCTTGTTCTCAAAAGTGATAACTATGAGACATGGGCTATGCAGATGGAACATTACTTGAACCACACAGATCATACTTTGTGGCAGGTTATCAAAATGGGAATACACCTAAGAAGTTGCATTAGTTACCTAATGGTACATGTTGTGCTTTACCTGTTATGACTGCTGAACAGGTACAAGCAGAGATCAGAGAAAGAAAGGCCAGAACTATTTTGGCTATGGCCCTTTCAAAAGACATCTTACCTAGATTTCATCACTACAAGGATGCAAAGGCTATGTGGGATGCCATCAAACTTAGATTTGGAGGCAATGACAAGTCTAAGAAGATGAAGAAGATGTTTTGAAACAAGAATTTGATAACTTCTCAATTTCCAGTACTGAAGGAATCCATAGTGGTTATGGAAGGTTCAGTAAATTGCTTATTCAATTGGCATTTTATGGACTAATAATTCCTAATGAAGAAGCCAATCTAAAATTCTTAAGAAGTGTTCCACAAGAATGGACAACAATGGTTATGCACTTCATCACAAGAGATGATCTGGATACAACTCCTTTTGATCATCTCTATAACAATCTTAGAGTTTATGAGATGGATGTTAAAGGCATTGAAGTGACAAAAGCAACAGCAGCAATAACAAAGTCTAACTTGGCTTTTGTGTCAGAAGGAAACAGCGGTCTTTACTCTCAAAATAGCTGGTGGATCAAGCAGCGGTACTTACTTCCAAAATACCGCTAGTGGATCAAGTAGCGGTACTTACTTCCAAAATACCGCTGGAGGACTAACAAGAAGTACTTACTCTCAAGGTACTGAAGGCAGTCCAATTACATCTCTGAATTCACAAGGAAGATCCTCACTATTGTTTAGTGACAATGATGCCTTCTCATTCTTTGCTGGACAAGACAACAGACCAAGGTTAACTCTCAATGAATTGTTCCAAATGGATGATGCTAGTGTTGAAGAGATGGACCTCAAATGGTAGGCTGCTATGATCTCTGTGAGATCTAATAGGTTCTTCAAAAAGACTGGAAGGAAGATGATTGTTGATCCTAATGAACCATTAGGATATGACAAGTCCAAAGTTGAATGCTATAAATGTGGAAGGAATGGACATTTTGCAAGTGAACACAATAGGGATAAGGTTGATAGAAGCAGTCAAAAGTCCAAGAACAGCTATAGAACCAGACCAAGAATCTCTGAAAGCTTTCCAAAAGGAGATAACAGGAGTCCCAAAGGAACTAAAGCATTGGTAACTGTAGATGGAGTGGTGAACTGGGCTGAAGATGAGGAAGAAGAAGAGCTTGGTTTGATGGCTCTCTCTCATGAAGATACTAAGGTACATCCTTGTTCTAAAGATTGTGTTTTTAAATTTAATAGTCTAAAAGTAGAACTTGATGAATAGTATCAAAAGGTTAACACATGTACTATAGAAGCAAATGCTTTTAAACAGGGTGTTGCTAAGTTAGAGGAAAATATAGTTTTGTATAAAAAGAGTCAACAAAACTATGAAGAGAAAATTAGAATTTTGACTCTTCAAATGAGAGAAAAATATGTGGAAATTGAAGCTTTTGAAAAACAACTTATAAAAGTAACAACATAAAATGAAGTTTTAAAAGCCAGTCTTTTTAATGAAAGGGAAGTGATTAATCAATGGCAAAAATCCTCAAGGATTGGGTAAGCTGATTAATTCACAAATGGGGTATTATGATAAAACAGGCCTAGGTTATATTAAGGACCAACCTGGGAAAACCTTAACTGACAAGAACTTATCAAAGGGGATTTTTGATAGTTCTAATGAGTCAGTTGATACTCCTAAAAATGATAGATATGCTGAAGGAATGAAGGCAGTTCCTCCACCATTATCAGGAATTTTCATGCCCCCTAATAATGATATAGGTATAGAGTTAGATGAGTCAAAATCTGTTATTGATATTAAGTCAAATGATTCAGAATCACACTCTAGTACCTTGACCCAAAATAAATCTGTTGTGACCAAAAACATTATTTATCCACCTTTAATGAGCAACTTTGTGTCTGAAGGACAAGTGTATACAACTAGTTCTGCTCCCAAGCAGGTAAAATCTCCTAGCAAGGCATTGGATAATAATGCAAAACATAATAATGATACCAAGAGGGGTGGGATAGGTTTTAAGAAAACTAAGTCAGAACAACCTTTTGGGTCTTCTTTGAGAAGAAAAGGATATTATGTTTGTGGTAGTCTAAATTACTTTATCAAAGATTTCACTTTACATGAAGATAAAATTGCAAAACAGAAGGCTGCACAAAAGGTCACAAAGAAAGGTAATGTGAAAAATTCACAAGTAAATAGGCAAATGGGATCTAAAGATGACAAACCTAAGTTTGATCATGCTAAAAGGGTAAATAAACCTCATAAGGTTAATAATGTCAAACACCTGCTCTCTGCCAAGGACTTTGTTCCAAGAGTAGTACTTTTGAAACAAGGTCTAGTACCTTTGAAGTCTGGTAAGCCAAGTGCCGCAAGTCTAAAACTGCAAGTACTGTTAGACCAAACGCATGTAACGCTGGTCAAAAGTCTGGTAAACCAATGTCCCAAAAATCTTCTAAGAGTGTAGTTGAGAATGCTAAAACACCTAGAAGTAAGTCTAATAACAAACAAGTGCAAATGTGGGTCCCTAAAGGAGAAAAACCATGTGTTCACGCAAGTACTGCTAAAACAGTACTTAAGTAAAAAAGGTTCAAGTACGATAAACCCACTTATGTCTTTGACTGTTTAACTGGAACCATGAAGTATAAGAGTGTGTGTAGTCTTACTGGAAAAACTACCTAGCAAACTCTTAAGTATGTAGGTCCCACAAGATCTGAGCCAAATGTGGCTTAGGTCCCTGTTAAAAACTAATAAGTTTTGTATATGTGCAGGGGCATCTAATTGATGAATTGAAAGATAAATGTATAGTAGATAGTGGATGCTCAAGGCACATGACAGGGAACAAAGATTTCCTTGCTGAATTTGAAGAATTCAGAGGTGGACCAGTAGCCTTTGGTGGTAGCAAAGGTAGAATCACTAGAAAAGGAAAAATCAATACAGGGAAGTTGGAGTTTGAAGATTTGTTCTTTGTAAAAGAATTGAATGAATTCAATCTCTTTTCTATATCACAAATGTGTGATAAAAAGAACAAGGTGCTCTTTACAGATACGAATTGCTTGGTGCTTTCCAAAGACTTACATATGCCAAAGGAATCTCAAGTTTTGCTTAAGGTACCCAGGCAAGAAAATATCTACACCTCTAATCTTCATAATACTACTCCAACAGGTGGTATTACATGTTTGCTGGTTAAAGCTTCTAATGACGAGTCTAATCTATGGCATAGGAGGTTAGGTCATGTGAATTTCAAGAACCTTAATAGATTGGTTAATGGAAATTTGGTTAGAGGGTTACCTAACAAATCTTTCAAAATGATTTCACATGTACTGCTTGTCAAAAAGGTGAACAACATAGAGCCTCTTGTAAGACCAAGACTGTCAATTCTGTGACTAAGCCTTTGCAACTTTTGCACATGGATTTGTTTGGTCCAGTTTATGTTAGGAGAATTAGACATAAGACCTTTTGCCTAGTTATAACTGATGATTATAGTAGATTCAGCTGGGTTTTCTTTTTAGCACATAAGAATGAAACCAATGAATTACTTAAGGATTTTATCACTTTAATTGAAAAGCAGTTCACTAAACAAGTCTTAATCAATAGGGCAGATAATAGGACATAATTCAAGAATGCTGATTTTGATGAATTTTGTAGGTCTAAAGGAATCAACAAATAATTTAGCAATCCTAGGACTCCACAACAAAATGGAGTAGCTGAAAGGAAAAATAGGACACTATTTGAGGCTGCTAGGACTATGCTAGCTGATTCTGTTTTGCCAAATACCCTTTGGTCAGAAGCAATCAATACTGCATGTTATGTATTAAATAGTGTCTTAGTGACCAAGCCTCAAAACAAAACACCTTATGAACTTTTGACTAGTGTTAAGCTAACCATAAGTCATTTGAGACCTTGTGGATGTCATGTGTCTATTTTGAATACTCTTGATCATTTGGGGAAGTTTGATGGAAAATCTGATTCAGGATATCTAGTATGATATTTATTGCAAAGTAAAGCATATAGGGTTTATAACTTGGCATCTAGAAAAGTTGAAGGAAATGCCCATGTTAATTTCTTAGAAAATAAGCCCAATGTCCCAGGAATAGGTTATGCTTGGATGTTTGATTTGGATTATCTAACTAACTCCATGGATTACTATTATGTGCAAAAAGATTGTCAAACTAACAATGCATGTGAGGAGATTGGTACAACAAAGTTAGGTACTCAAGCAGGACCTTTTTCATCAGATTCTCAGGATGATGATGTTCACATTTATGTAACCAGTATGCCTACTCTTTCTCCTATGGTTGCTAGTCCCCAACAAAAGCAACCAATACCATCCATTGATGATCAAGCCTCACAAGAGATTCAGAGGCTTCAAGATCAAGACAGGAATGCTACAACTGCTAATAAGCATTCATAAGAAGAATCTTTGGAATCACCAACACTCAGCAGTACATATTAAACCTAGCGGTACCTCATCTGCAAGTGCTGCTAAGCCAAATTCTGCAAAGTCTATTGATTCATTAGAAGATATTTTGCAAGCTATGGACAGTGAAGATGCTTATACTAGTCCAAATGAAGGAATCTTCTCCAAAGCTTCATATGATGAGCAGGGTGCAGGAACTGATTTTAATAATTTGGAAACTAAAATTCTAGTCAGTTCTATTCCCACTCATAAAGTCAACAACAATCATCCTACAACTCAAATTATTGGAGACCCTAAGTCTATTGTGCAAACCAGAAGACAACTTAAAGCTAATACTGAAACTTATACACTTGTGAGTTATGTCAAACAACAGCAGAGAATAAATCATAAGGATACACAACATTGTTTGTTTGCTTGTTTCTTATCACAAGTAGAGCCTAAGAACATTTCTCAAGATCTTGATGAAGAAAGTTGGGTAGATGCCATGCAAGAAGAATTGATGCAATTTGAACTATAAAAGGTTTGGATTCTTATAGATCTTCCCTCTAGAAAAAGAGTTATTGGTACTAGGTGGGTTTTCAGAAATAAGAAGGATGAAAGAGGTGTTGTTGTGAGGATCAAGGCAAGGCTTGTTGCTCAAGGCTATAGACAGGAAGAAGGGATAGACTATGATGGGGTTTTTGCACCGGTGGCAAGAATAGAAACCATTAGGTTATTTTTAGCCTTTGCATCATATATGGATTTTATAGTCTATCAGATGGATGTGAAAAGTGCCTTTATTTATGGTACTATTTATGAGGAGGTATATGTTTCACAACCTCTAGGTTTTGTAGATCCTAAATTCCCTAATAGATTCTACAAAGTTATCAAATCACTTTATGGTCTACATCAAGCTCTAAGGGCTTGGTATGCAACTGTATCCACTTTTCTGTTGAAAATGGATATAGGAGAGGGACCACTGACAAAACTCTCTTCATTAAAAATAATGCTAAGGATATTATCCTAGTTCAAGTTTATGTTGATGACATTATTTTTGGTTCAACCAAGAAATCATGGTGTGAATAGTTTGAGGCTTTGATGAAAGGAAGATTTCAGATTAGTTCTATGGGAGAAATTACCTTCTTTTTAGGACTACAAATCAAACAGAGGAAGGATGGAATATTTATTAGCCAAGATAAATATGTTGCTGAAGTCTTAAAAGAAATTATCATGTATGGATACAAGGAGTACAAGCACACCTTTTGAAGCTAAGAAATCTTTGTCAAAAGATGAACATGGTGAAAATGTTGATATTCACATATATAGGTCAATGATTGGTTCATTGATGTATCTTACAGCTTCAAGACCAGATATTATGTTTGTTGTGTGTGCCTGTTCAAGGTTCCAAGTCATTCCAAAGGTGTCACATCTAGATGCTGTGAAAAGAATTTTTAAGTATCTTAAAAGTCAACCTAATTTAGGATTATGGTATCCTAGAGACTCAAAATTTGATTTGGAAGCTTACTTAGATAGTGATTATGCTAGAGCCAATCATGATAGGAAATCCACAACAAGAGACTGTTAATTCCTAGGCAGAAGACTCATATCATTGCAGTGTAAGAAGCAAACTATTATTGCTACTTCTACAACTAAAGCTGCATATGTAGTTGCTGCTCATTGCTGTGGACAAGTACTTTGGATTCAAAATCAGTTGTTAGACTATGGTTTCAACTTCATGAACACCAAGACATTGATAATGAAAGTACTATTTGCACTGTCAAAAATCTAGTCTTTCACTCCAAGACCAAGCACATTGAGATAAGACATCACTTCACAAAGGATGCCTATGACAAAAAGCTTATTCAGGTCTTGAAGATTCATACAGATAACAATGTAGCTGATTTATTAACCAAGGCATTTGATGCAAAGAAATTTGAGTTCTTGGTAACACATATTGGTATGCTCAACCAATAAACTGCTGCATATGTTAAGGGGAGGTAATAGTTGTACAATTTTATGCTAATTTTTATTGTATAGTGTTTGTTTTGTGTTTTTGATGTGATTACAGGTTGATCGAGTAAGATAAAAGAGGTTATAATGATAGTGAAATGCATGAACTGGTCAAATTTGTGAGGTACCGTTTTGGAACCAAGTACCACTAGTACAAATCCAAGTACCGTGTATGTTCCATGTACCGCTACATAACCGTTGTACTGTTGAGGGTCTCTTTTGTAAATTTGGCGATTTCTTCGCGTTTGGGTTTGTTATTTACATAAATACTAACTCCAATTATACAATTGATTCACCTAATCTTTTATTCTTATCTCTTAATTCTATAACATACTCTCTAATTTTTCGATCATCAAAAATACTAATGGCTGCTCTACAAGTGATCTCTAAGCAAAACCTAGTTGCTAACCTTGTTTAGAATGATGATTCTATTGGTTTTCACAAGATACTTGGATTTCTCTCTCGAAGTCATGTTCGTTTTGCGCTTACTGTAAGTCTTGTTGTCTTTATTCCTATTGTTACACAATTTTGGAATATAGTTGTCTTAGGTACTCGTCATAATCAACCTTGCATTAGGGCTAGGGTAAATAATAGAAATGTCTATGTGACTGAGGTACTATTAAGGGCTAGTTAAGGCTTAATGATGATAATGGACTTAGCATGTTGAATAACACAGAGATACATGATGGCCTTGCAGCCATGGGTTATGAGGTTGGTAGGGAAAGTCTTACTTTCTTTAAAGGTTTATTTTCACCTCAATGGAAATTTCTTTTCCATGCCATTATTCTCTGTTTAAGCTCAAAAAGTACATCTTTTGATCAAATCCATGTTGCTTTGGCATCAGCTGGTATTTATCTAGCTAATAATAGAGTTTTTAACTTTTCAAAATTAATTTTTGAAGGCATGACTAGGAATTTGGAAGGAGTTAAAAAGTTTTTGATGTATCCTAGATTCATTCAAGCTTTAGTTAATGACCAAATACCTAACCTACCAGAATTGACAAATACATAGGATGTTCCTACTTTTACAAAGAGAACTTTCCCTTTCTTGACCAAACCAGTAAGTACCGTTAAAATAACTGTTACACCCTTATTTGCAAATATGTTAGCCCAACCAGCTAATCAAGAAGGTGAGGAACCTAGCTCAGCTAGTGCTTCTCAGCAAAATCCTTCTCACAAGAGTCCCCAATCTTTTGAAGATACTCAATCTTCTTCTCATAATGTTGGTGGTCAACCACATTCTTATGAAATGATCCACACACCTGCTGCTTCAATTGCTGCTAGTGGTTCACCACAAGCAATAGCAACAAATGTGGTGGATGTTACAAATTTAATTCCTTTGTGCACTAGCTTGTCCAAACAGGTACAAGTATTTCAAAAACAGAAGCTTGCTCAGGATAAAAGAATTACTGAATTAGAAGCCAATTTAATCAAGATAAGGAATAAAGTCACTCCTTGGATGAGGCAAACAGAGTAATTTAGAGAGCTGCTCTTAAGAAGCAAAGGTTCAAGAACTTCAAGAAGAGGCAACTGAATGCAACCAAACAGGGGAGGAATGATGAAGAGCAAGGACCTTCTTCCGATATTCATACAAGGATCTCTGGAAATGACATCAATTTTGAATCTGATGATGCCATTCGAAATTTTGAAGATGTTGATGGCATAGAGACTAATGTGGATAAAGAAAGTTTGGAGCCTACAAATATGGAGCTTCAACAAGAGGAACCACAATCTGCTCATGAGGAACCACAAGATGAAGAAATGTTGGTAACTCAGCCACAACCTCAATCACCACAACAACAAGTTAATTGGAGTAGTTTTTATGAGAAGCTAGAGGAAATCAATGTTCAATTTCCTGTGTCTTCAACTCCATCTCAAAGACAATTTTGGTTTCACAAGAAACAGTCTTTCCAAGTACTGTCAAGATCAAGAATGAGTGTTGAATCAGACAAGACTGAGGAGTTACAAATTGAGAATACAACTTCAAAAGAAGGAAAAGTATCTGGAGATACTTTGGTGATTCAAGAAACAAGTGTGTCTTTTACTGGTGAAGTAAATATTGTTGAAGAGCCAAGTACTGCTAAGCCAACTGCAAGTACCATTGGTGAAAAATCTTCACTACCTTCTTCTGCAGAAAGTCAAACTCCGTCATTTGGAGAAGATGAGACTTTAGCACAAGTGCTGCTTGATCTTAGAGAAAAGAGCTCAGCTGAAAAGGCAAGACAAGCAAAGCAGAAATGAAGACACAGCAAGAAATTCATGCCAAGAAGGAAAAAGATAAATGTAAGAAAATTCAAGCTTCACAGCCCACTAAAGGTATTATCATTCAACATCAATCAAATGAAGATGAAGAAAGAAGATATTCAAAGCTATTGAAGAAATTACCTAAGATAAATCCAAAGGATAAGGGCAAAAAGGTATTACAATCTGAATCTAAAGAAGAAAGTGATTCAGATGATGACATAAGCAAAGTCATGAATAGATTTCATCAACTAGAGCATGATGAAGAAGTAGCTTTCAGAATACAAGCATAAATGCGTGAAAAAAGAGCTACAAGAAGAACTTGCAGCAAAGCAACAATTGCTTGAAGCCCAAAGAGTGCAGCAAGAATGGAACATAGCAGAATATGATAAGATTTAGGCTGAACTTACGGCAAGTGAGCTTCTTGCAGAATCATTGCTAGCTGAAGAAAGGGATGCTTATGATGAAGAGAAAGAAAAGACAAATTGATTGATGATTTAGTGAGGGAGCTACAAAGATTCTTTGCAGAAAAGAGAAGAAGAGATTGGGTTAAGCCTCCAACCACTATGCAAATCAGAAATCAGATGATGTCATACCTCAAGAACGTTAAGCGTTTTACCCATGCTCAATTGGTCAGAAAAACCTTTGATGAAGTAAAGGCTTTGTATGAACAACACAAGAGGACCAAGTTGAATTTTTTTGAAATTGGATCTGAAAAGGACAAGAAATATATTGAAGATGTAAAGAAGCATCTCCAACAACAAAGACAATTTGGAAGTACCCCCAGACTTGATGCAAGTACTGCTGGACAAAAAGAAGCATCTCCACCTATCAAGACTACTTATGTCAGAAAGAATAAAAGGGTGACAAAAGTTTCAAAGGGAGCATAGGTTAATCAAGAAATGGATGAGGGGAATACAACTCATGGTGTTGACAAAGAGATTGGAAATGTACAAGCAATACATACACAGTCAACAGTACTTAAGGAAACGATACATACCGATTTTGAGGAGGGATCAATAGAGTTTGAAGGAACCTCCAAAGGTATTAAAAGGAAAAGATCAACCAAGAAAAAGCAAGAAGTTGAGAAAAAGGTATAGTCTACAGATCAAGATAGTGATGATGATGAAAGCTTCAAAAAGCACTTAAAGATAATGAACTTTGAAGATCAGTGTATTGACAAAAAAATCTTTGGAAAGAAGTCAGATATCATAAGATGGACAAGTGCTATGAAACAAGGATTAGAAATTCATGGAATCACTAGATCAGATGGAACATTTAGGATGTTCAGATTACTAGAAGAGATTCTACATATCCTTGACAGAAAAGACATTCAAGACCTTAACAGATTTGTTGAAGGTGGAAGTGAAGGTCAAGCAGAAGTCACACTATTGAGGAATGAATTGAAGTTTATGTATGCACCATACAACAGTGATAAAAGAATATTGAAGGACTTAGAAAATCGGGTTCCTACTTACTAGAGATATTATAGATCATGTGGAATACATACTTTGGATATAGATGATATAACCTACTACATGCTTCAAGAGAAGAGATACCCTTTTGGAATAAGATTGTTGGAAAGGGTGTAAGAGCAACAATTGGAAGTTTCAGAAGAGTCTGCTAGTGCTTTGGAGTTGATCAGAATGGTTAAACAGCAAATCAAGATTTTGGAGCAAGAAGAAGAAGCTGAGAAAGAGCCTTAAGTGTTTGACTTACAGTCACACTTCACAAATGGTTCTCAATTCACCATGTCTAACACACATAAAAACTGGTTAGTCCATAAGCAAACGCTTTGTGTTAAAGACTTCTCAAATCCGTTGATAGCTGATAGTTTGCTAAAAACTATATGGTTCTAACTCACCATGTTTCAAGACAAAGAGTTGGCTAGTCCTAGACAAACGGTACTAGGTAAAGATATTATCAAATCCGTTGATGGTTGACAGTTTACCAAAAATTGTAAGGTTATCAGTACACCTTATTTTTTATGAATAAAGTATTGGTTATTTCAGAGTGTACGTCTAACTGGTAAAGAATAAATCAAATATGTTGATGGCTGATGATTTGCTAAAAACCATGATGCCAATACATATTGGTTTTTGTTGTTAACTGTTTTGTTTCAGGAATGAAGATGCAAGCACAAGAGTATTAATTTCAGAGATAGATTGAAGAAAGAATAATCAGAAGGTTTTGTCTCATCAAATCAAAAAAAAGTAGTTCATGATCCAGAGTTCACAAAAATTTAACTCAAGAAGACTAATATTGTTGCTGCAGGACAAAATGAATGTTTACAAGACACAAGAAGATCATAATTTGAAATAAAAGATGATATTCATGAGACTTGAAGATTATCTTATCAGAAGAAGATCTGCATAAAAGTGTTTGGCTACATTCAGTTGGATACAAATACAAGATTACCAAGCTTAATCCAAGTTTGATTATAAACTATTATACTAATTCTTAGCAGAATATATATCCATTCAAAGGGATCAACACATTCGATCCATCAAAATATAGTTATAGTATTAGGGTTCAAAATTTTGTGTGAACTCGACAATATTTAGTTCTGATTTTGTCTTTGGTCTTGACAATAGGCCATGACGTTATAGATTGCGTGTTCACCGTTTTGGTTGTTCAGTTTGGCGGTTTGTTCGTTTTTGCCAAAAGGAACTTCTGGTAAAATCAAACTAAATTCAAATTAGATTTAACTGAATTTAAATACGGTTCGATTCCGATTTGAATTGAATGTATTATAATTCTGTCAGTGTTGCATTTTTCTTATCTTTACACGTGAGGGTTCATAATACTAATTATAAATCTCGTGCACACACGAGTTTACACATATTATATATAGTTTACACATATTATATAAGTTTAATTTACGGATATATGAAGTTTTATCATGCATAATATTTTTTAGTTGTGAGGTACAACTAATAATTATTTTCAATTAGAACCTCTATGTGAGTCATGATGACGGACGAAATCAAGGGTTTTCGTTGATTTTTTTGATGTAATGTTAATCTTTTAGTAAAAACATCGATTTTTTTAAACGTATGTTAAATACACTCGATCCATCAAAATATATTTCTAGTATTACGGTTCAAAATTTTGTGTGATCTCGACAATATTTAGTCATGATTCCGTCTTTGGTCTTGACAATAGGCCATGACGTTATGGATTGCATGTTCACCGTTTTGGTTGTTCAGTTTGGCGGTTTGTCTGTTTTGGCCAAAAGGAATTCTGGTGAAATCAAACTAAATTCAAATTAGATTAAATTGAATTTAAATACGGTTTGATTCCGATTTGAATTAAATGTATTGATATTTCCGTCAGTATTGCATTTTTCTTATCTTTACATGTGAGGGTTCGTAATACTAATTATAAATCTCGTGAACACATGGGCTTACACATATTATATATAGTTTACACATATTATATAAGTTTAATATACGGATATATGAAGTTTTATCATGCATAATATTTTTTTAGTTGTGATATTAGTATAGCTAATAATTATTTTCAATTAGAACCTCTATGCGAGTCATGATGACGGATGAAATCAAGGGTTTTCGCTGATTTTTTTGATGTAATGTTAATCCAACATCAAATTTTTTAAAATGTATGTTAAATGCACTCGATCCATTATTAATATATTTCTAGTATTACGGTTCAAAATTTTGTGTAAACTAGACAATATTTAGTCCTGATTCCGTCTTTGGTCTTGACAATAGGCCATGACGTTATGGATTGCAGTTTACCGTTTTGGTTGTTCACTTTGGCAGTTTGTTCGTTTTGGCCGAAAGGAACTTCTGGTAAAACAAAACTAAATTCAAATTAGATTAAATTGAATTTAAATACGGCTCGATTTCGATTTGAATTGAATGTATGATATTTCTGTCAGTGTTGCATTTTTTTATCTTTACATGTGAGGGTTCATAATACTAATTATAAATCTCGTGCACACACGGGCTTACACATATTATATATAGTTTACACATATTATATAAGTTTAATATACGGATATATGAAGTTTTATCATGCATAATATTTTTAAGTTGTGATATTAGTACAACTAATAATTATTTTCAATTAGAACCTCTATGCGAGTCATGACGACGGACGAAATCAAGGGTTTTCGTTGATTTTTTGATGTAAAGTTAATCTTTTAGCAAAAACATCGATTTTTTTAAATGTATGTTAAATTAACTCGATCAATCAAAATAAATTTCTAGTAGTACGGTTCAAAATATTGTGTAAACTCGGCAATATTTAGTCCTGATTCCGTCTTTGGTATTGACAATAGGCCATGACGTTATGGATTGCATGTTCACCGTTTTGGTTGTTCACTTTGGTGGGTTCTTCATTTGCCAAAAGGAACTTATCGTAAAATCAAACTAAATTCAAATTAGATTAAGTTGAATTTAAATACAGTTCGATTCCGATTTGAATTAAATGTATGATATTTCCGTCAGTACATGTGAGGGTTCATAATACTAATTATAAATATCGTGCACACACGGGTTTACACATATTATATATAGTTTACACATATTATATAAGTTTAATATACGGATATATAAAATTTTATCATGCACAATATTTTTTAGTTGTGATATTAGTACATCTAATAATTATCCACGTGTTTCTACATAAAAAAAGTTTTATTATGGTTTAAATAGATTTTATATATCTTTTATTTTTAAGATATATAGTTTAGAGGATATAAAATGTAAAGGTTATTTATTTACTTTTTAAAGTTATTTTAAAAATATTAATAATAATATTAAATTTCATTTAACTATATTAAATTTATCTAAAATTTAACCTCTTCTATACTTTAATTATCTTCTTATTTTTAAAAATTATTTGTTTTTCACAAATTATTAACACACCTACTTTTATGGGGTTTTTTCTCCATCAAATCCATCAATTTTTCATATTTTTCCAAATTTAAAATTAATTTGGTTTTTATTATTTTTAAATTTTTTAAGAATATAACATTTTTTATAAAAATGTTATTAATTATAAGAAGAACTTATTAAACATAAAATTCTTATAAAATATTTTGCTTTAGTAAATAAAAGATTCATAATAAGACTTTTTATTGTAATGTTTAAACAATCTCATCATCAAGCCTTTTAACATAATTATACAAAAAAACCCTAACAATGGCAGCCACTTCATCCTTATCCCAATTCTCATTAATTGATCTACTACCCTTCGTCTCTTCGTACATCTAAAGGACCTGTAGTCCTTGTTCTCTCAAGGAACGAGCTCCTTTATTGGTTTGTAAATCGAAGCTATAGGGATTAATTATGATTTTAGGGTTTTTTGGTCCGCCGATCTCCACATGATCCTAGCTTCTTCGTTCATCATTCTTTGAATAATGTTCCGTTACTGATTGATTTCTTGTTTCTATTCATCCATACACTGTTAGGAGTGTGTGATTCGATTTAGGCTGGTGTGATCTTGATCGCCCCCTATTATCGGTGTGATCTCCTTCACTGTGTGGATCTATAGTCTCAATTGATTATCATTCTTTAATTGATCCTTATTTGAATCGACATGGCGTTAAGTTTTTTATATGTGTTTTTCTTTAGGGTTTTTAAATTTTAGGGTTTCTTGGTTCTGACTGTTGGTATGGCCTCGTCTCGATCCAATGAGGACAATGTGTCCAGCATCTCCATTTCAATTGTTGTTACTAATTTTCCTGATCACTTCTCTGCAAAAGACTTGTTTCAATCTTGTAAGATCTATGGGAACGTTGTGGATTCTTTTATTCCGATCAAGAAATCAATCGCATGGAAAAGATTCGGTTTTATTTGATTTATCAAAGTTCTAAACGTAGAGAGATTAGTCAACAATCTATGTACAATTAGGGTGGGTGGTTTTAATTTTGAGGCCAACGTTGCTAGGTTTCAAAGATCATCTGGTGATAAGATGTCTTCTCATAATCCTTCCCATGCAGCTAGGAACCATTCCAACCCTAATATCGGGGTCCCCAAGGCGGTCGGCAAAAGCTTATGCCCATGTTCTTAATGGAGCTACTCCTCTAGGTAACTCGAACAGTGATTCAACACCTGTTATAGTTCTTGATGATGAGTGTTTGTCTACAAAACCTCTGGACTTTTCTCTTCTTGGGAGAGTAAAAGAATTTGCTTCTTTATCGAACCTAAAAAATGTCTTATTGAATGAGGGTTTTGATACTTTCAAAATCCAATACATAGGGGAATTTTGGGTTCTCTTGGAATTCTATTCAATAAAATCCAAGGTTATTTCGGAATCACATTGGTGTTAAATCATGGTTCTCTCAAATCAATGATTGTTCCATAGAATTTCATAGAGACCAGAGAACTGTATGGGTCTAAGTTGAGGGAATTCCTTTTAAATTATGGTCGTCAAAAACGTTTCAACGAATTGCATCAAAATGGGGCTCACTTCTTGACGTGGATGATCCTGAAGACACAGGTTATTACTCGAAACGTTTATGCATTATTAATAAATGTGATCTTAATATTTTTGAAAATTTCAAGATCATATACCGTGGAAAAGTGCACTGGATTAGAGCTAAGGAGGTACTAGGCTGGGTTCCGGATTTTACTGATGAGCTGGAAGAGGAAGATTTTGATGTAGACTCCAATAATGATGATCCTAAATCGAAGGATCTGGATAGTACAGGGGATATTGATGATGTTATTAAGGTTCCAGAAACTATCTTTGACACGGAGAACCAAGACAAAGACTCACTATTGGAGAATCCAACAGGTCATAGGGAGTCTGCACCACCTGCACCTGCAGACGTACCAGCGGAGAATTCAAATGGTCATAATGAGACTACCTCGGAAGACCCATTTGGGATATATCCTTTGTTTAATAAAGAAATATGAGTTAAATCAGCCTCTACTCCTCCTCATCCCTTGGATATACTCCACCTGAAGACGCACCAGTGGAGGTTCTCTCTGATGCAAATAATGAAGATCACGAACTTGACCACATTCCTGTCAATAAAGAGAAAAAGGAAGATCTTTTAAGTAAATCCGACCCTATTGATGAATATTCTAATAACTATTTTGGACACTTTAAAAAATCAGTTGCACCTCATTCGGGTGGGTCTAAAGGGAGTAGTTCTAATTCCGGTCAGCTTGGTCGATTTAAGAAATCAGGGACTCTGAGAACAGGAGGTTCTTTCCTTTGTATGTTAGAAGACTTAATGAAGGTTGGAAAAACGATGGGTTATAATATGGTGGGTTGTGCTAAAGATATGACGGATATCATTGAATCTCAAGGAGAATCAATGGTTAATAGATGAATTTCCTCTCTTTAAATGTTCAAGGCCTCGCCCAAAAGGCTAAAAAGGATTGGGTTAAGGAGTTGTGTGTTTCTAATAAGGTTAATGTTCTGGCTCTTCAGGAAACTAAAATGGAGCATATGCATTTATGCACTGTTAAATCTTGCTGGGGGAATATTGCTTTTGATTTCGTTCATAGTGATGTGGTTGGTAATTCGGGTGGGATTCTTTGTGTGTGGGATCCGAATTCTTTTCATAGTTCGAGTTCTACAATTTCTGATTACTTTATTATCATTAGGGGAGAGTGGAAGAAGTCTGGGGTCAATTTTCTTTTAATGGTAGTCTACGCTCCTCATGACATCAAAGAGAAAATTTTGCTTTGGGATTATTTATCTCATGTGTGTTCCCAATGGGTTGGTGAGGTGGTTATGATGGGCTATTTTAACGAAGTTCGTGATAAGTCGGAGAGATTTGGATCTTTGTTTCATCAACGTGGTGCAGCTATTTTAATTCGTTCATTAATAGTGCGGGGTTGGTAGAAGTTAAGATGGGGGTTGTAGTTATACATGGTGTCATCTGTCCGCATCCAAGATGAGTAAGTTGGACAGATTCTTGATTTCTATTAACTTATTTAATTTATGTCCCATTATTAGTGCTTTAACTTTGGACCGTTACCTATCGGATCATAGATCTATCTTGTTTTGGGAATCTAGTTTTGATTATGGCCCGTTTCCATTTCGATTTTATAACTACTGGAGTTGGACGGTTTTAATGAGTTTGTGGTTAGTATGTGGGATATTGCTCCTGGTGATAAGGCTAATGGAATGCAAAATCTGTTCAACAAAGTGAAATTCCTTAAAGGTCAAATTAAGGAATGGATCAAAGAGTATAACGTTAAGTCCAGAGGTGAGATGACTCGGCTTAAGGACACCCTTAAAAAGTTAGACGAATAGATTGATAAAGGCTTAGTTTCTGACGAGATTTTGTTTAAGAGAGCAGATATTGTTAATTCGATCTTATGTATTAACAAATTTAAAAAAACTGAAGAAGCTCAAAAGGCTAAAGTAAGGTGGGCAGTGGAGGGAGATGCAAATTCCTGTTTTTTTTACGGTATGCTTAATAAATAGCGTAATCAACAAAGTATACGGGGAATCTTGGTTGATGGTGTTTGGTTGGAGAATCCCGATTTGGTTAAACATGAATTTGTTCATCACTTTAGTGAGAGGTTCTGTAAACCGCAAAACAGACGTGCGAATATAGACATATGTTTTCCTAACGTTTTAACTACTGATCAAAGGGATGAGCTGGATAGAGATGTATCCAATGAAGAAGTTAATAGGGCTGTTTGGGATTGTGGCATTGATAAATCTACTGGGCCTGACAGATTAGCATTTGGTTTCATTAGTAAGTTTTGGGATATTATTCAGTCGGATGTTATTGCAGCAGTTAAGTATTTTTTTCGCTTGTGTTGTAGTTCATAAAGGCTGTCATTCATCGTTCATTGCTCTTATCCCGAAAGTTACGGGCGCTAACATGGTTAAAGAATTTACCTATTACTTTGATTGGTTGTATCCATAAAATTATTGCTAAAATTATGGCAAACCGTCTCGTTGGTGTGTTAGGAGATTTAGTCAGTGAGGAGCAATCAGCTTTTATTGCTGATAAGATAATCTTTGACATTCCGTTTGTTCTTAACGAGGTTATGAATTGGTGCAAGAAGAAGAAAAAACAAGCTTTAATTTTTAAAATAGACTTTGAGAAAGCATATGATTCGGTTAGATAGGATTTCTCGGATGAATTTTTACAAAAGTTTGGTTTTGGTGATAAATGGCGATGTTGGATCCAAAATAGCCTAAGATCTTCGAAAGGATCTATTCTTATTAATGGTTGTCCATCAAAGGAATTCGAATTCTTCAAAGGTCTAAAACAGGGAGATCCGTTATCTCCTTTCTTATTTATTCCTATTATAGAAAGCTTGCACATCTCTTTCCAACGGGTGGTCGATGCTGGAATGTTTAAGGGTATATCTCTTAATTCGTCTGTTACTTTATCTCATATATTTTATGCGGATGACGCGATTTTCCTTGGTCAATGGAATGATGGCAATATTGATATTCTCGTTAAGGTGTTGGAGTGTTTTCATCAAGTTTCTGGTTTAAGGATTAACTTATGTAAAAGTAAGTTAATGGGATTCATGTGCTAGATGAGATGGTGAAACAAGCGGCTTCTAAACTTGGTTGTCTTGTTCTTCATACTCCGTTTATTTATCTTGGTACTAAAGTTGGTGGCAGGATGTCGAGGGTGAATGAATGGAATGAGGTCATAGATAAAGTCAATAATCGTATCTCGAAATGGAAAGTGAAAGCGTTGTCAATTGGTGGGAGACTTACCCTCATTAAATCAGTTCCTGGTTCGATCTCGGTTTTTTATATGTCAATTTACCGTGTCCCTTCTAAGGTTTTGAAGATATTGGAATCAATTCGTAATCATTTTTTTATGGTCATGATTTTGCGAGTAATAAAGCTATATGGAGGTGGGTTGGGAATTTCCAGTTTGTTCGCGCTAAATCGTGGCTTGATGGTTAAATGGCTTTGGAGATTATATAGTCATCCTTCAGCTCTTTGGGTAAGAATTATTAAATCTATTCATGGTAATGAGGGTAAGATAGGTTCTATTATTACTTCGTCTAATGGCTTGTGCTGGTTGGATATTGTGAAAGAGGTCAGTGTTCTGGCTGCTAAGGGAATTAAAGTGTTGGATTATCTGAGACTCAAGATTGGTAATAGTGATATTACTAGATGCTCGAAAGGATTCGTTCCCTAGACTGTATGCTTTGGAAAGGTCTAAGAACATCTCTCTGAGCTCGAAACTTTATGATTTGTCGCTTGTTAATTCGTTTATACGAGCAGTCAGGGGGGCGTGGAGCAGTCTTAGTTAGATTCACTTACGGCCTTATTGAGGGAGGTTGTGTTGGTTCCTTCGTCAGACAGATTTACATGGTCTTTAGAAGGGTCTGGGAATTTTACGATTTCTTCGATCAGAAAGGTTATATACGAGACTAATTTACCTACGGTTAGTTTTTCTACTCGTTGGGTTAAATATATGTCGAATAAGGTCAAAATCTTGGCCTGGAAAGTGAAGATGGATGCTCTCCTTACGAGGTTTAATCTGTCGAGAAGGGGAATGGATATCGGGTCCATTTACTACCTGTTGGGAATTCAGATTTGATGATACAAAACCAAAAGTACTTACAAAGGTACTTGGAAGTACCACTAGAGTGTAATAAGTACCGCTAGCACATTCCATGTACCGCTAGTGCAAAGTAAGTACCGCTAGTGCAATTCATGTACCGCTAGGGTAAATCCAAGTACCCCTAGCCTATGCAAGTACCTTTAGTGTTATTGAAGATGTAGAGGTCTTCAGAAGATTCTAAAGAATGAAGATAAGTATGAAGAATATTGTGAAGATATTCTTTATACTTAGAAGATATACTTGATTTATTATGTTTATCTTCTTGTAAACCCTAGCACCTCTAGTATATAAAGAGGGACAGGGCATTCATATTATTCATCCAACATAGCTTAGAACTCCTATGAGAGTCTAAGAACCATAGAACACGTGGGTGTTATAGTTAATAGTTAGGTTTGATTTATGTGGAATAAAGAAAACCTTAATAGTAACAATTGTTCATTGTGCTAATTCCGCTATGCATGTTTAATGTTCATTGTTATATAATCCCATATGAGTCTTAATAACGATCAGTGAATCATACAATTTATGATTCAACATGTGGTATCAGAGCCTCGTGGCTCTCGATCTGGTTTATTCATTATGGTTTTCGGGTCGAAGAACGAAGATCAAACAAGAAAATCCGTCTAGGGTTTTCAGATTCGGATCTTTCTACAGAGCCATATTCAAACGGTGATAACTCAGCCGTTAACCGTTGAATCGTCAAAAAATTCGAACTGGAGGTTCTTTATATACGTGACAACAATCTCAACGGAGGGATTGTCGATCTGAGCTGTCAAGAAAAAGTTACAGCAGGTCGAAGTAGGCTGCAGAAAACGTTTTTCAAGTTTCTGTTTTTATTATTTAAGTTAAATTAGGGTTTCTATAAACCCTAGATTAATTTAAACAGAAAATTAAGCTCCAAAAGTTAAGCACCAACCGAGACCTCAAGGTCTCGGTGTGTGTTGTGTGTCTCGGCCGCAGGAACAAAGGGAACCCCGACCTCGGTCGGGGTGTGTTTTTGGCTTGGTGGGTCTCGGCTAAGAACAAGGAACCACCACCGGCTTAAGCCGGTGGCTAAATAAGGAAAGCAGGGGGAAACCGCCGCATGGCAGCGGCTAGCCAAGACCAAGGGAACCACCGGCTCAGCCGGTGACACCTTTTACGCAAGTAGTGGCAACCGGCCAAGCCGGTTAGCCAAAACAACACCCCTTAAACCATAATTAATTTACCCGCCATGATTTGTTAACATGTTAATTACTTGTTTTTAATCAACCATGATTTCATGTGTTCTTGATTTAAATAAAAAATAAAGAAAATGGGTTTAAGGATTTACCGATTACGTGAATCAAAGGAGAACGAAAACAACAAAGAATACCCCGTAATTTCGTTTTATCACAATAAAACTTGGTATTTTCTTTGTGTTTTAGGGGTTTTATATGAGAATTCACTCATATCAAATCCCCTACACTTGATCATTGCCATGGCCTCATGCAATGTCATATTTCAAAGCTTTAAATTACATTTTCTCATATTCGTGAATATTCACACGTCTTGCTATATTCTCTATAAATCATGGCCCATTTGTTCATGATCTTCCCCTTAAATCACGTAGATAATAATCAAAAGAATCTTACCCACGAATATATATATTTTTGTCTACTCCTAAAAATTAGTAATACCACGTCTCTTTCCCACGTTAATAGCAATTTTCTCTAGAAAATAGCTTTCATGTTAACTTCTCCTGGAAGTCACGTAGCATAACCTTAGATCACGATAAAAGTAAGCATAGTAATGCATACCATAATCCTTGATTAACCAAGAATCACAAAGCAACACACGGTTCTTGCTCCTTAGACTCCTGTTTGAATTTACATGTGAACTACTCTTTGCGTATCTTCTGGGACCAGCACTTCTTCTTCTATGACGAATCTCTGTCATTGTTAGGAAAGTATTGATGTCCACATACTCAGATCTGGGTCCACTCTTTTGCATTTTGATTTGAGTGCCTCCTCCTGAATAACATCTGCTGCCGAATAAAAATTTAAAACAGACATGTTCCATCAGATCCAGATCGAAGGCTCTTTGTAACTTATTCGACAAATGGTTAAGTACCATTTACTTTGTTCGATATCGGATGACATATATTTTTGGCACAACTACAAATCTCGAACAAAACTGAAAGTACTTCAGTTTTTATGGCTCAATTATTGGTGATTTCTATGGAGACGATTGACAATTACTTATTTGATGTTGGAGTTGATTTCCACAGGCTTGTTTTCTTATTATATCTTCATTAGGTGAGCAATACACCTTGTCTTTGGACTAAATATATTGGTATAGCTTACAACTGGCTCATAATTGTGAGGGTTAGCAGTTCCCATGTACCAAAAATTGTTGGTGAGCAATACACCTTGTCATTTTGACCAAATATATTGTTATAGCTAACAGTTGGCTCATAGTTGTATGGTTTTTGTTGGTTTCAGTTCCCTTTCTTACCAATAAACTGAATCCCCCTTTTGTAATGAAAGAGTTTCATTTTTCCCTAGTTGTTTTGACAAAAAGGGGAAGAGTTTATCAACTAGTGAGCAATTGGGTAAATTGCAAATCCAGAGGAAGTTTTTCATGCATAATTGAAGATAACTTGTTCGTGCTTATACGGTGTTGACGAAGACTTGCAAGATCTAGGAATGTGTGATTTCCTATCACTTGAAGGAGTTACATTATCGTGCTCAGTGTCTCGTTTCGAAGGTAAATGAGGATTTTTGTAAGAGATTGATTCTACTTATACTTTTGATTGTTAATGTATAAAGTTCAACGTTACAAGAATAGTACAAGACATAAGATATAAGCTTGGGAGATTCCACTTCTTCAACAAATGGGTGATATTCATTTTTCTTTATCAGTGATCGACATATCTTGAAAAAACATGTAAAAAAAGTAAGCCATTAAATAAAATATTTTTACGACTATTATTTGAAAAAAATTCAACCATAACAAACTCTAACAACATGCTTCATCTTCTGCTAGTATTGCAAAACATATTTTTTTTCATCTTTTGCATTATATAAGAACACGTCATAGAATGTATGACATATCCATTGGTATTGGAAATTCTCTAAATATCCTTTCACAGAAGAGTTTGTGATAAATGCTTTTAGATTTCAAATACTTCGAAAATATCTCGAGGCAATCGAGAGATTTCAGACAACTTGGCATCATATATTGACATGTGTTCCGAGGCAATTTATGTCGAACACGTATTAACATATAATACGAAGTTGTCTCGGTTTTCTCAGTTGGCTTGATTGCCTTAAATATTTTTTTAAATTTATAACTTAAAAGTATTTATCACCAAGACTTTAAAAACCATTATGATAAATACCATGTGAGTATAGATAATGTTAAATATTTCATATAAATTTTCCAGCTATCTATGAAAGCTACAAATTATTTTACGTTTTATTAAATATCAGCTCATTGTGATTAACGACGATTCGTTGATATTAAATCATCTAATCACAATAAAGTATTTGTTGTGACTTCGTAATTTTTAGAGAAATACTTTAAAAATACATTAAACTTACTATTTTTATTGAAAATACATTAAACTTACTCATTTTTATGATGTTGTGTAACTAATTTTTTTTCTTTTTCATTTTACTAAAAATCTCTTAAATTTCCTTTTTTACGTACTTAGTGACCTGCTCGGCCTTTAGCCAACACCAACACCACTGCCAAAACCTAACACCACTACATCATGTAGTCGCTGCCAATATCCACCATCACTACACCAGATCTAGTACTTCGTCATTGCCCAGATCCGCAACCATACCTGGTATCAAATATATGTACAAAAAGAAATATTTTTTTTGATGAAAAAAAATTAATATACAAAATCCCAATAAAATGAACGAATATTTTCTTGCTCAAAAAATGACCGAATATTTTTTTAACATACATGATGAAGCAATGTTTTTTTAAACGAATTTTAGGTATTTAGATTAAGAATAATAGTAAGATTTATTTAAAAAAAATCAATATTGATAAACGATCATTGGTATACAGGATTAACGTTGAAATAAAGGAAACAAACGTTAAAATTACCTGTGCCACGTAGGCAGTAAGGGTCAAGCAAGTCACTAAGTACATAAAAAAGTCAAAATTCAAAAGTTTTTTTAGTAAAATGAAAAAAAAAATTGGCTACACAATACCATAAAAATAGGTAAGTTTAATGTAATTTCAAAGTATTTTTCCTAATTTTTAAGATTATATTTATATTTTTAATGAGAGTAGAAAAAGTAGGGTTGTGTGTGACGGCGAACATGGCTCCCCAAAATGACATGGCCTTCGCCAGTCGCTCGCCACCTCTCGTTGCCATATCGTGCTAGCTTGTCGAAGGGCACTCTCGCCACTTAACTGACGAAAATAAAGACAAAGTAATTCGGGCCCACAAGTTTTGAACGTTAAAAATTAACGGTAATATTACGGGGGTTGTTTTCTTTTGTATAAATAGCCCCGTTAATCTAAAACATTCAACACAATTTATAAAAATTCAATCTCAAAACATGAGTGATTCATCTTGCGAAAGTGGGTTTTCTGATCTTGATGATCGCGATGATTTTAATATATTTATGCACTTGCGCAATTCTAAACAAGAGGTTGTAAGTTCGTTGTCGCGTACTGTGACAACCCTATATTTTGAGATTTCCATTAGTGACTGTTTGAATTTGATTATGTGCTTAGTGTGCAGTTATGTGCTATATGTTTATACGTGAGCTTTTGATTTGATGTTCGTCATCGTTTATGTAGTGCGTAGTACATTATAAGATGTTTAGATGGGGTTAGTCCGTGCTCATTAGTTCACTTCGATGTAATTATAGTAGAATATGGTGCTATTTTAGGATTTTATGTGTACGTATATGTATTATAGTAAATTGTATATTTACGCTACGAGGTTTAGTGTTTAGAGGTCTCGGACTAAGGATTTAATGTTGGGAATAGTTTATGGGTTAGTTCTAAGTTATTTTAGACTTAGTTATTTAGTTATTAACTTATTTTAAGAGCTTTCATAAAATAGTGTATTTTACGTATTTTACGGTAATCGCGTAGAATTGACTAGTTTTACGGTTTTGAGGTTTTGAGGACTTTAGGAGCTGAAATAAACTAAAATAAATTAAATTAAATTAATTTAAAGTTAATTATTCTTTAATTAATAATAAAAGAAAAAAAATAAAAAAAAAGAGGGGGTCGGTTTGTAGACGCAAGAAAGAAGAGGAAAAAGGGAAAAAGAAAACTGGGCTTTTGTATTTGGGCTAGGATTTGACTAACTAAATTATATAAGGTATTTAATAACATTAAAACACTCATAAATCCATGGAGAAAAAAAGATTCTACTATTCATTCATGGAGATTTAGGGTTTTCTTATTTTCTTTATCTTCCATTAAATTAAAGGTAAAACACTTGCTCATCTTTTTTATTTAATTGTTATTTAATTATTCTTAATCTATAGCTGATGGATCTAAGGTTAGGTTTAATATAAGTTCTGTAATTTAATTATATAAACATGTTAGATTAATTAGGATTTATAATTATACAAGTTATGGGTAATTAATTAGACTAATTGTGTTAAGATTCGTCATTAAAAACTAGGCAGAATTTTAAGTCACTTGTTTTGATCATATCTAGAGTTTGGTAATCTTTTAAATTGATATCCAAGTACCCGTGGAAAGGTATTTGAGTTGACTTTTGAACAAAAGAAGCGAGAACTAAATTGGAGGTTGGGAAGTCGGTCAAAAGTAGGTTACAACAGTCGTAGGTCAAAATAGTTTTTGGATCATCCTGTTCACAATTTATGTTTTAAGTTGGTTAGGGTACTTAGGGTTATAGATGGACCTTCAAACGAACATAAGACTTAGTTTATATGTTATAGAATGGATATGGCGGAGATCTAAGTAAATGGAATAGGTTAAGACCCTCTGGTCATAACAAACTTTTCATATGTTCAAAATCAGTAAATTCTGGATAGGTAAAAGTATATATATATATATATATATATATATATATATATATATATATATATATATATATATATATATATATATATATATATATATATATATATATATATATATATATATATATATATATATATATCAAGGTCTTAATAGTAGCTTTAAGGTTGCGGCCAATTGGGAGAGATAGCTAACACATGTAAGGGCGTAGAGTTTCTTTTATAGAGGATGTTATTTTGGTTAAGGAGGTGTTCGACCCATAGTTTGAGGTATGAAAAACGGGACTGTTTTAGGTAAAAAGATAACGAGATAGGTTGTGGACTTAACTAGGTTAATGTAAAACTTACAGTTTTCAGGTTTTGACTATGACATCATTGTACAGGTCACCTTATGATATATATATATAGATTTACGTTCATGTAAGTACCACTCTTAAAATAAAAACAATAGGAACCAATAGAAATCCTACATGTGTAAATTAAGTTATTAAATGTAATCAAAAGTAATTAATATATAAAATATTAAAAACAAAATCAAAAGGGCAAACTAGGTATTATAAATAATTACCTAGCAACATTTGGTTTTACAATGTTTATGAGTCAAACTTTCAATGACATATATGCTCATTATTAGCATTACTATTCACCTCTTCATAAAAGATTATTAATAAAATATGACAATGCATTGATTTTTTTGGTAAAGACTTTGTAATGATCTTTTACCATGACTTTATCGTAACATTTGCAAACTTCGTATAGCAAGTGCTATGATTTTATATAAAATAAAAAGTCATTTTTAGTACAAAGAACAAAAAAGTTAGAATGTTGTTGGGAATAAATTAAGGCCAGAATCACTTGAGCGCTGACAAGAACAATTCAAGCGTTGACAAGAGCAAAGCAAGCGCTGACAGCTCAAGCGTTGACAAGTTAAAGTCAAGCGTTAACACATTGAAGACAAGCACTGATGGAAGATATAATCTACACGTTTATTATATTCTAGAATACTTCTAGTAAGGATAGAAACGACAATGTATTTTCTATGTTTATCTTTACCTAGAATAGTTGATACGTAGCTTATTGTACAAGGCTTCTTGTATCTATAAAAGAAGGCCTTTAGGTTAATGTTTGATATAAGTTTTACATAAGTTTTCGTTCATAAACATCTTTCATTGTAAGCAAGTTCGACATTCATAATCAAAGTGAAAGTTTGTTTATATCTTGTGTGTTCTTGTTTAAGTGTTAAATTCCGCATAACACTTAGATTTACAAAGCATATACAAAGGTTTCTCTACGTGTATTACTTGATCTAATCTCGTATACACAAAGCTAATCGATCTAAGTTTGGGATCAACAAGTGGTATCAGAGCTTGTTGAGGAACTTTTGATCTTTGAAGAACACCAGAACCCTAAAAACACCAAAACCCTAATTTTCTCAGAAACCTTAAAAACATCATGTCTGAAGCAATAACCACCTCCTCTTCACCCTTACCAAACATCAGGATTCCCATGCTTGATGCAACCAACTTTGACTTATGGAAGTTCAACTTTGAACAATATCTGGGGATCTATGACTACACACTCTGGGAGATTATTGAATATGGAAACTCATTCAATAAGGCTCAAAAGATTCTTGATGCCATTACTCAAAGATCAGCTGTTGAAGGATGCCCTGATGAAGATAAGTGAGAAAAACCTGGAGATGGTAGAGCTGTAGGTGCTGAAGATATTGCAAAGAAAAGGGTTGACATGAAAGCCCTAAATATTCTGAAAGTCTCTTTGGGACAAGAAAACCAGCACAAATATAGAGGCTATGAATCTGCTAAGGATCTTTGGGAAGCACTTGAAGTTGCATATGATGGCAATGCAGACACTAAGGAAGAAAAGAAAAAACAACTTCTGCATGATTATGCTGTCTTCAAAGCTCAACCCAATGAGAAACTGAGTAGTGTGAGAAGCAGATTGCTTGACATCACAAGCAAGTTGTCCTTCATGGGGACACAAGTTGGTGATGTTGACACCAATGCTACCTTTCTTAAAAGTCTTGGTGAGGCATGGAAGATTGAGGCAAGATCTATTCTTGCCAATAATACTTACAAGAGCTCCTCGTTTGATGACATCTACAACAAACTAAGATTGTTAGAGGATGAAACTCTTTCAGAGCATGGAAGCAAATCTAGCACCAGCAACATGGCCTTCTTCTCTCATAGTGAAGGTCAATTCAATCAGAAGGACTCTTATATGCATCCAGTTACTAGATCATCATATGTCAGCGCTGGAACTAGTCCTGTCAACGTCTCTTTTTCAGACGCTGACACATTCAAGAATGACTCCCCAAGAGTTAAACTTGCTGGTTTGGATTTGGATACTGTGTGTGCTTACATTGCTTCTTTGCCCAATGGTTCAGTGATTACATATGAGGACCTTGAGCAGATAAGTGATGAGCACTTGGAAGAGATGGACATCAAGTGGAACATGGCTCTTGCTAGTATAAGAGCAAATAGGTGAAACAGAAGGTTTAAAAAGAAGATGACCTTCAATGCTAAAGACACATCTGGATTTGATAAATCCAAAGTTGAATGCTACAATTGCCATCGTATGGGGCACTTCATGAGGGAATGCAGATCTCCTAGAAGATCTGATGCTGGTAAACCCTCAAGTCAGGTTGTTAAAGCTCAGGATTCCAAAGCCATGGTTGCAGTTCAAGGAATTGATGGCATAGGATGGGATTGGAGCTATCTGGCTAAGAATGCTGAAGAGGATAAAGCTTTGGTTGCTGATATTGACGAAGAAGAGCATGTTGAATATGCTCTCATGGCACACTCCTCCTCTTCATCTGATAATGAGGTATATGATGATGCTTTTTGTAGCAAAGGTTGTAGGTTAAACACTGAAAGACTTAACAAAGAGGTGTTAAAACTAAAAGATGATATGAGCACTGAAAGGTGTAAATTGTCTAATTACCAACTAGCTCTTACTGAAACTGAGAAAACCGTTTCTGAATATAAGAAAATGGAATTTGACTTAAAAGATAAGATCAATATCTTAAAACATGAGCTAGAGGGTAGTATGGATGTTAGAAACATCATGACAAAGGTTAATAGAGATCTACAGGCTAAGTTAGATGAGGCCATTAAGAATAAAGATAATGTTGACCTCAAGATTCAAAGATTTGATAGAGCCACCCAAACCCTAGGAGACTGTGTAGCCAAACAAAGGGATCCTAAGGACATGACTGGGATTGGGATGAATGATTACTCTCTGGTTCCACCACCAGCTGGTGACTTCTATGGTGTAACACCCCATTTTGGAAATGGAATATTACGCATAATCATGGCGTGTCATCAAAGCATACAAGGATAAATGTCTAAGCATTATTCGACCATAAAAGGGAAATACCGGAATCAAACATCGGTAACCCCAAAGTAAAGTTCATCACACACAAACATAAATACTGTAAAAGGAAAGGACGAAACAATGTCCATAGCAACTGTATCAAAGTAAAGGAAATGCATAAAGTAAAGAAAGACAGTAAAGCTTCCAATCCATATGCACGTACGTTTGAGATCTACGAGCGTCCCTGAGTACCTGCCGTTTTGGGAACATGAAAAGGAAAACGGCTGAGCAAGACGCTCAGTGCACGGATGTACAATATAGCATGAAATAGGATAAACATGTAACATATAACAGCGGAAGACTAAGTTCTGAGTAAACTGGTTAAGTATTAAGAAAAACTGGTTTTATAGTTTGAAAAGCCTTATGTTTATCTTATGAAAACTGTTTTAACATAAATATACCATAGCCCATATAGGTCATGAAAAGGTCACGTGCATGAATACTTGGAGGGGTGACCTCATCATGCTGATTAGAGGGGATGCCTCTAATTAATATACTGGTTTGGGTAGGAGGGATCAACTCCTTGTGAAGGATGCAAGCCACACACCACATTCACCATGATAAACTGAATAAAACATGTAACTAGGATGCACCCATACGCCCCACCTGATATAATAATATGGCCAAAACTGAAAAGGGACACCACGAGCAATCACTCCGCCATGGGGAAGTCATAACATTGGTGCCTCCAATGTTATGGTTATGGTACCTCCATAACTAGGTGAAACTGGTCATGCTTGTATATGGCTATAGATTATGCTAATTAAACATAAGCAGTTCAAAACAATAAAACAATTGCTGGGGAAAACAGTTGGCTGCATACGGGGAAATCCTAATAAGGAAAGAATGTCCATACTGAAAGGACGGGAATCCGTACCTCAAGTCCAGTGAATGAACGGAAGAAAGACTCCTACTTCTGGATCACTAACGCTACATGAATACACACGTGTATAAGTATCGATTCACTGATTACGTACTGGGTTTTATGTCTCATTTTAACTGACTTGGTATGTTTTAGGTCATGGTTCACTGTTTAAAGCCTTAAACTGTGTTTATCTTGTATTCTGATTAATCTGTTTAAGTATTACTGGTATTTCATGTGTTATTATACTTACTGTGTAATAATAAGTAACTTTCTAAAAATAGCAGGTTTCCAAAAATAGAAAGTTCCCAAAAATAGAAAGTTTCCAAAAATAGAAAGTTACCAAAAATAGAAAGTTTCCAAAAATAGAAAGTTTCCTAAAATAGAATTTACTGCTTAAAATAGATTAGTTTCTAAAAATAGAAAGTTTCCAAAAATAGATCAGCTGCCTTAGTTAAATAAGTTTCCATATATAGAAGGTTTTCCATGATTAGATTAGCTGCCTGAAATAGATAAATTTCCATATATAGAAGGTTTCCATTAATAGATTAGTTGCCTTATTTAATTAAGTTTCTATAAATAGAAGTTTCCATATTTAGAATTAAGCTGGTTACATAAGCTAACATATAAGTCTAAGTGTTTATAAGCTTGTTTCATAAGTCATATGATATAGTATATAGTTTAATTATTATTTCATGTATTTTAATTAAACTATAGGTTAAGCATTTTAATTAAAGTATAACATGTTTAATTAAAATGAAATGAAAATACTTAGGTTAAAATGTGTATTATTATTATTAATAATATAACCTAAGTCATGTCTAAATTAATTAATTATAGGCATGTTTTAAATAATTAATTAATTATAACTTATAACATAAAATACTTAGGTTAAATTAATATCATGCTAAATTAATAATTAGAATAACCTAAGTCATGATTTAATTAATATCTCATGTTATTAATTAATTTATATCCTAAGTTCATGATTCATAAAAATTAACATGTAACATAGATCATGATTTAACCAACGAACCATGAATCGGGCATGAATTCGACACCGTACCCCGAGCCAAACTCGGGGCACGTGTGCCTCCTTGCTGCCGTGGGTCCCACAAGCACCAACCAAGACCTAAGATGGTCTTGGTGGTGGCGGCAATAAGCAAACCAAACCCCCATCGGGTTTGTTTTGCTAGGCGGCTAAAAACAAACACCCTTTTAAATCATTCTTTGATTTTAATTAACCCCAAAACATGTTAGATCAATGTTTAATTATCATGTTTTAATAAGAAAAATAATAACATGTTCATGAAAATAATCAAAGATTAAAAAGAATTAAAAAGAAGGGTTTAGAATGATATACCAATACGTAGCTTGAAAGGGGATGAACAAACACGGTTTCTAACACTTGTATTTAATGTCAAAAATCAACAACACCCTCCTATGGTGGTGTTCTAGGTGGCGGCACAAAAGGAACCAAGGAGGAGGAGGAGAAAACTTTTTAGGGTTTATGTTTTCTTTCTTGAAAAAGTGAAAATGAAAACTAGTTTTACTCTTTACCCCCCTTTACTTGTAAAAGTCCATGGGCTTAGCCCATTTCTTGTTTTTGTGTCGTGGGTATGGGGGCCCCACATGGGGTACCCGTACCTTTCTCGTGTCCCGATGTTTCGTGTTCGTTCGTGGTTAAACGTGCTCGTGTTTAAAGTGTTTCTGTTTATTTTATCATGTCGTTTATCGTAATTTTAACGCTCGTAATTATATTATATGTATTTACGTAATTATTCTAGTTCGTATTTTAGATGGTGATCATGATTTAATTATGTTCACGTGACATATTTATTAACTGTTTATCATGAGTTCGTACGTAATCGATACTTGTCATGTCATACACGTATGCACTTGCTTGATTACTAGCACATGAATGTGATCAATACTAAATGAGGTAAGTTTTAATCTAGGGCGTACGATCTTAAGGGCACTATTCATGGTAAAAGCATGCGGGTTTTACAATTCTTCCCCCCTAAAAAGAATAATTCGTCCCCGAATTATAGATAAAGTAAGCTGAAAAGAAGTAACATACCCGAACTCAAAATATGAAGTGAGGGTAAGAAGCCCGGATAGACTCCTCCGTTTCCCAAGTGGCTTCCCGCTCGGTATGGTCCCTCCAAAGAATTTACACGAATGGAATCGTCTTCCTTCTCATGACTCGTTCTTGCCTGTCGAGTACTCGTTCGGGTTCTTCTATAAAAGTGAGATCTTCACGTATCTGTTCCAGTGGATACTGAACCATGTGAAGGGGATGATAATTGTACCCTCTGAGTAAGGACACATGGAACACGTTATGCACGTGCGAAAGCTGAGGAGGTAACGCCAATCAGTAAGATACTTCACCGATTCGTTCAATGATATCAAAAGGTCCGATGAAACGAGGACTGAGTTTTCCTTTGATCCCGAAGCGTTTAACACCACGTGCCGGCGAAACCTTGAGGAAGACGTGATCTCCCACATTAAAATGTATGTCCCTACGATGCTTATCGGCGTAACTCTTCTGACGTGCCCGTGCTTCCTGCAGCTTCTGCTTGGCTATTTCGATCTTCTCATTGGTCATTTCTATAATCTCTGGTCCTTCGAGTGTTCGCTCTCCCACTTGATCCCAGCAAGTTGGAGCGCGACACTTTCTGCCATACAACATTTCGAAAGGAGCATATTTGATACTTGCGTGCCAGCTGTTGTTGTATTCAAACTCGACCAAACAGATGTAATCGTCCCAATCACCTGTCCATTCCAACGCACACGACCTTAACATATCTTCCAATGTCTGAATTGTTCGCTCCGATTGTCCGTCTGTTTGAGGATGAAAGGCCGTACTCAGCTTAAGTTGTGTACCCCAAGCTTTTTGTAGACCTTTCCAGAATCGCGACGTGAAACGAGGATCTCTGTCTGAGACGATGCTGGAGGGAGTGCCGTGGAGTCTCATGATCTCCCTTCTGTAAGTATCTGCGAGTTTACTTACCGGATCTTCCTTGCGTATCGGTAAGAAATGAGCTGATTTGGTGAGTCGATCAACAATGACCCAAATAGCATCGTGCTTTTTCTTGGTAGGCGGAAGACCGGTAACAAAATCCATGGTGATTTTGTCCCACTTCCACTCTGGAATATCCAACGGTTAAAGGAGACCGCCCGATCGCTGATGTTCAATCTTAACCTGCTGGCAGGTAAGACATTTGGAGACATACGTGGCTACATCCTGTTTCATACCACTCCACCAAAAGTGTTGTCTGATGTCATGGTACATTTTGTCGACCCATGATGTATAGAAAATGGGGAGCTGTGAGCTTCAGCTAACAATGCTTCCCGGAGTTCTTGGTTGTCAGGAACACAAAGCCTCGTGCCCTGCCAAACGATACCGTCTGCGTCCATTCTGAATTCTGTCTGCTTCTCCAAATTCTGAATTATCGCCCAAATCTCTCCATCATCCTTCTGCGCTTCCTTGATCCTAGTCAGTAACTCAGGTTCTACTCTAAGATTCGCCCAGTATCCGTGCTGCCCACGTACCATGATTTCGATGTCTAGTCGCTCCAAGTCTCTTATGTTTTGTTCCTTGATCTCAATGCCGTTGATCATTCCGGACTTTCTGCTGAGTGCATCTGCTACTACATTAGCTTTCCCGGGATGATACTGTAGGTTAATATCATAATCCTTCAACAGTTCCAACCATCTCCTTTGCCTCATGTTCAATTCTCGCTGTGTGAAGATATACTTCAAGCTCTTGTGATCCGTGAAAATGTCGCATGATTCTCCGTATAAGTAATGCCTCCATATCTTCAATGCGAACACCACTGCAGCAAGTTCCAGGTCGTGCGTAGGGTAGTTTTCTTCATAGGGCTTAAGCTGCCGTGAAGCATACGCGATCACTTTCCCATGTTGCATGAGAACACAGCCCAGTCCCTTCCCCGATGCATCGCTATAGATCTGAAATCCACCTGTACCAGATGGGAGAGTAAGAATAGGTGCAGATACTAACTTCTGCTTTAGGTCTTCGAAGCTCTTCTCTCGATCTTCCGTCCAGACGAATTTCTCTCCTTTTCGCATCAGTTTGGTGAGAGGCAATGCCAGGCGGGAAAAGTTCTCCACGAATCTGCGATAATATCCAGCTAAGCCTAAGAAACTGCGGACTTCTGTCGCTGATGTTGGTCTTGGCCATTTAGTGATAGCCTCAACCTTCGTTGGGTCCATAGTGATCCCTTCTGCTGATACAATGTGACCTAAGAATGCCACCTTGTTTAACCAGAACTCACACTTGGAGAATTTCGCATACAGCTGCTTCTGACGAAGAATCTGTAGTACCGTACGGAGATGGTCTTCGTGTTCCTCCGTGGATTTAGAGAAAATCAGGATGTCATCGATGAATACAATGACAAACTTATCAAGGAATTCATGGAAGATTCTGTTCATCAGATCCATGAATACTGCTGGAGCATTAGTTAGGCCGAATGGCATGACCACAAACTCATAATGGCCATAGCGGGTACGAAAAGCAGTCTTAGCAATGTCCTGCTCTTTAACCCTTAGCTGATGGTAGCCTGAACTTAGATCGATCTTTGAGAAGTGTTTGGCTCCTTGAAGTTGGTCAAACAGATCATCTATACGTGGCAGTGGATATCTATTGCGGATGGTAATCTTATTAAGTTCACGGTAGTCAATGCAAAGTCGCATGCTGCCGTCCTTCTTCTTAACGAACAAGACCGGTGCGCCCCATGGAGATGCGCTTGGTCTAATGAACCCTCGTTCAAGAAGTTCCTGCAGTTGGTCCTTCAGTTCTTTTAGCTCTATGGGAGCCATACGATACGGAGCCTTAGAGATTGGCTCAGCTCCTGGAACAAGGTCGATGTTGAACTCCACTTCTCTTGCAGGTGGTATACCTGGAAGTTCAGCTGGGAAAACGTCTTGAAATTCCGAAACTACTGGTTGATCCTGAATCGATGGGGATTCAGCATCCATGTCGTGAACCGTAGCTAGATAACCTTCGCAGCCATGTGACAGTAATGCACGTGCTTGCAAGGTAGATATGACTTGTACAGACCGTCCGGGTATGAACCCGTTATGAATGTACTCTGGTGCGTTAATGTCGCCGAAGATCACCCGATATGAGTGGCAGTCTATGGTAGCATGGTGCTTGGATAGCCAGTCCATGCCGAGAATCATATCGAACTCAATCATGTCTAGGGGAAGTGCATCTACTGCACGAACTTTATCGTCAAACTCTAGAGGAAGACTCTTGTATACATGAGTTACTAATACAGAGTCCCTCAAAGGCGTGGAAATGGTAAGCCTATTTTCTAATGGCAAGAGAAGTGTCCTGATGTTCTTGGCATAAGTAGTGGAAATAACTGAATGAGTGGCACCCGTGTCGAAAAGAACACATGCGGCTTGGCCGTACATATACAAAATTCCAGTAATGGTACCTGTAGATTTGTTTGTCTGATCGCGCGATGTCGTGTAGACACGCCCAGTGGTAGGAGGCGGTTTAGTATCAGCATGACCCGAAGTACCCTCCATTTCACCCTTACGGCAATCTCTCATACGATGGCCAGGGAGGCCGCACTTGTAGCACGCGTCGGAATCACGACGACATGGGCCAGGGTGTCTGCGATGGCAAGTACTGCAAAGAGGATGCGTGAATCCTCCAGCAGGAGTCCTTGCTTGCTGAGGGCCTGCTGATGACAAAATGTGTTAAAATAAAGTATATGCACGAGTATAAGACATATGCGTCATAAGATATTCACCAGTGTTAGCTGAACGGTTAGGCTGAGAACCCCTGTGGTTCTGGTCCTTCCCGTTACCGTGGTTCCTGGTAGAGATTAATATAGTGTCAGCATGAGAGTTATAACATGAAATCATGAGAAGATGCGTAAATAGTAGGACCTGCTGTTGTTGGAGTGTCCCGCATTGTTACGGTAATTATCATTACCGCTGCGCCTTTCCACAACAGAACGGTCGTTAGTGTGACCGTTTCCTTTGGGCTGATTAGGCTGCTGCTGAGTAGCCGGCTGAGACCGGTCCCCAGTTTTCTGCCTGGAATATACAGTTTAAGAGATGATTATAGAACATATAATGATAGGATGGGGTCTGGTTATCGATAGAACACGAAATGTTTACCTCTTGTCGGGTCTTTCAGCTTCCCCGAACTCATCGCGTTCCTGCAACATCTCTAGCTTCCTTGCTGCGTCGGCCACTTGTGCTACTGTATTGAACGTAGCACATACCAGATTGTTCGCGACCGAGGTGCGAAGTGCCCACCTAAAGTGGTGTGCCTGCTCCTCAGGAGTACCAGCTGCTGCTCCCAGAAAACCAGCTAAGCGAAGAAAGCGCTGCATGAATTCGTTGCTATTCTCGCCCGCTCTCTGACGTATCCCATGGTATTCTCGCTTGAGTTTGTCCTGCTCTGCCTTAGGAAAGAACTGCTCCATCACTCTCTCCTTGAATTGGGCCCATGTCAAACCAGCGACCCATTCATCACCTCCTTCTGACTGCGTCAAGGCTAGCCACCAGTTGAGTACATCGCCTTCAAACCGGTAGCATGCCAATCTCGCCTTGAATGCGGGGTCACATCCCATAGCATTGAAGATTTTCTCAATGTGAGTCAACCAGCTTTCAGCATCGCTGGGGCTATCAGTCTTTTCGAAAGCTCTAGGACGGAGCTTATTGAATCTTTCCAACCACACTGCTAGTGTCATTGGGGGAGGAGGAGGAGGTGGCTGATTGTGCTGCTGATTGTTGGCAGCCTGGACTTCAGCATGAATGTCATTCCTCAGTTGAGGAAGTAAGGCTTGCATGGCAGCCTGAATTGCAGCATTGAGCTGCTCTTACTCGCGTGTGAGAACCATCTGACAGTATAACATAAACATATGATTAACAGTTCAAACATAAAATATAACTTATATATATACATGAAAAAAAAATTATGCCAAAAATTTCACGAGAAAAATTTTATGCAAAAAAATCTTTGTATGAATGCATGATGCAGTTTTATGAAAACTTTTGATGCTCGAGAGTGAACGCCTCTGGTCGGTTCACTCAAAACAAAAGACATATCGAGGGGGACGCCTATGGGTCGGTCCCAAATTTAAAAGTTTCGATAAAACACATGCGACTAAATAGGGCCAGTCCTGTACCAACCATTACTTAGTCAAAAACCCTGTAACAATGACATGTATATGTATGCTTAAAAATGATGAATGCATGAAAACAACTGTCAGTTCTAGGAAGACCGTAGTGACTACCCACTAATCACAGGTCATATTTGAGAGCCTACAGGTCGAAACCTTGTCTCTGATACCATAATTGTAACACCCCATTTTGGAAATGGAATATTACGCATAATCATGGCGTGTCATCAAAGCATACAAGGATAAATGTCTAAGCATTATTCGACCATAAAAGGGAAATACCGGAATCAAACATCGGTAACCCCAAAGTAAAGCTCATCACACACAAACATAAATATTGTAAAAGGAAAGGACGAAACAATGTCCATAGCAACTGTATCAAAGTAAAGGAAATGCATAAAGTAAAGAAAGACAGTAAAGCTTCCAATCCATATGCACGTACGTTTGAGATCTACGAGCGTCCCTGAGTACCTGTCGTTTTGGGAACATGAAAAGGAAAACGGCTGAGCAAGACGCTCAGTGCAAGGATGTACAATATAGCATGAAATAGGATAAACATGTAACATATAACAGCGGAAGACTAAGTTCTGAGTAAACTGGTTAAGTATTAAGAAAAACTGGTTTTATAGTTTGAAAAGCCTTATGTTTATCTTATGAAAACTGTTTTAACATAAATATACCATAGCCCATATAGGTCATGAAAAGGTCACGTGCATGAATACTTGGAGGGGTGACCTCATCATGCTGATTAGAGGGGATGCCTCTAATTAATATACTGGTTTGGGTAGGAGGGATCAACTCCTTGTGAAGGATGCAAGGCACACACCACATTCACCATGATAAACTGAATAAAACATGTAACTAGGATGCACCCATACGCCCCACCTGATATAATAATATGGCCAAAACTGAAAAGGGACGCCACGAGCAATCACTCCGCCGTGGGGAAGTCATAACATTGGTGCCTCCAATGTTATGGTTATAGTACCTCCATAACTAGGTGAAACTGGTCATGCTTGTATATGGCTATAGATTATGCTAACTAAACATAAGCAGTTCAAAACAATAAAACAAATGCTGGGGAAAACAGTTGGCTGCATACGGGGAAATCCTAATAAGGAAAGAATGTCCATACTGAAAGGACGGGAATCCGTACCTCAAGTCCAGTGAATGAACGGAAGAAAGACTCCTACTTCTGGATCACTAACGCTACATGAATACACACGTGTATAAGTATCGATTCACTGATTACGTACTGGGTTTTATGTCTCATTTTAACTGACTTGGTATGTTTTAGGTCATGGTTCACTGTTTAAAGCCTTAAACTGTGTTTATCTTGTATTCTGATTAATCTGTTTAAGTATTACTGGTATTTCATGTGTTATTATACTTACTGTGTAATAATAAGTAACTTTCCAAAAATAGCAGGTTTCCAAAAATAGAAAGTTCCCAAAAATAGAAAGTTTCCAAAAATAGAAAGTTACCAAAAATAGAAAGTTTCCAAAAATAGAAAGTTTCCAAAAATAGAAAGTTTCCTAAAATAGAATTTACTGCTTAAAATAGATTAGTTTCTAAAAATAGAAAGTTTCCAAAAATAGATCAGCTGCCTTAATTAAATAAGTTTCCATATATAGAAGGTTTTCCATGATTAGATTAGCTGCCTGAAATAGATAAATTTCCATATATAGAAGGTTTCCATTAATAGATTAGTTGCCTTATTTAATTAAGTTTCTATAAATGAAGTTTCCATATTTAGAATTAAGCTGGTTACATAAGCTAACATATAAGTCTAAGTGTTTATAAGCTTGTTTCATAAGTCATATGATATAGTATATAGTTTAATTATTATTTCATGTATTTTAATTAAACTATAGGTTAAGCATTTTAATTAAAGTATAACATGTTTAATTAAAATGAAATGAAAATACTTAGGTTAAAATGTGTATTATTCTTATTAATAATATAACCTAAGTCATGTCTAAATTAATTAATTATAGGCATGTTTTAAATAATTAATTAATTATAACTTATAACATAAAATACTTAGGTTAAATTAATATCATGCTAAATTAATAATTAGAATAACCTAAGTCATGATTTAATTAATATCTCATGTTATTAATTAATTTATATCCTAAGTTCATGATTCATAAAAATTAACATGTAACATAGATCATGATTTAACCAACGAACCATGAATCGGGCATGAATTCGACACCGTACCCCGAGCCAAACTCGGGGCACGTGTGCCTCCTTGCTGCCGTGGGTCCCACAAGCACCAACCAAGACCTAAGATGGTCTTGGTGGTGGCGGCAATAAGCAAACCAAACCCCCCTCGGGTTTGTTTTGCTAGGCGGCTAAAAACAAACACCCTTTTAAATCATTCTTTGATTTTAATTAACCCCAAAACATGTTAGATCAATGTTTAATTATCATGTTTTAATAAGAAAAATAATAACATGTTCATGAAAATAATCAAAGATTAAAAAGAATTAAAAAGAAGGGTTTAGAATGATATACCAATACGTAGCTTGAAAGGGGATGAACAAACACGGTTTCTAACACTTGTATTTAATGTCAAAAATCAACAACACCCTCCTATGGTGGTGTTCTAGGTGGCGGCACAAAAGGAACCAAGGAGGAGGAGGAGAAAACTTTTTAGGGTTTATGTTTTCTTTCTTGAAAAAGTGAAAATGAAAACTAGTTTTACTCTTTACCCCCCTTTACTTGTAAAAGTCCATGGGCTTAGCCCATTTCTTGTTGTTGTGCCGTGGGTATGGGGGCCCCACATGGGGTACCCGTACCTTTCTCGTGTCCCGATGTTTCGTGTTCGTTCGTGGTTAAACGTGTTCGTGTTTAAAGTGTTTCTGTTTATTTTATCATGTCGTTTATCGTAATTTTAACGCTCGTAATTATATTATATGTATTTACGTAATTATTCTAGTTCGTATTTTAGATGGTGATCATGATTTAATTATGTTCACGTGACATATTTATTAACTGTTTATCATGAGTTCGTACGTAATCGATACTTGTCATGTCATACACGTATGCACTTGCTTGATTACTAGCACATGAATGTGATCAATACTCAATGAGGTAAGTTTTAATCTAGGACGTACGATCTTAAGGGCACTATTCATGGTAAAAGCATGCGGGTTTTACATATGGTGTCCTTAGAAAGGACTTGTCTTGGACTGGTATACCAGAATGCCAAGAGGGGGAATTCATTCCTCCACCAAGAGTTGTCACACCAGTAGAAGAGTATCAACAAAAACTGACTGACCTAAATGAGTGGAAGAAAGCTAACCCTACTTTATTTGTTAAGGGAGGTTTGCTATGTGAAAGTCCCAATGAATCACCACCCATTAAGGTTACTAACCCAATCACTGGTAAACCTGTTGACCTAGGCTCAAACACTGTTAGAAGACCTACCATTAAATATGCAGAGATGTACAGGAATAATAGGTCACCCAAGAGCCAAGTTAGAAATCATGGAACAGGTTTCTTCTCTTCTAGACCTAAGGGTGTGTCTAAGAAAGCATGTTACACTTGTGGTAGCTTTTCACATTTGGCATACAAGTGTGTCAACGCTCCCAAAGCCAGCGCTGACAGGAACAATTTCAGCGCTGATAGGAAGAAAGTCAACGTTGTTAGGAAGTCAAACGTTGTCAGACCCAAATCTTGTGTGCAGCAACGTCCACAAGTGATTAGACCTGCCCCATTCTTTTCTAGAAGGTCTAACACTCATGGACAAAGACCTTTTTAAAAGACAAACACCTGGTCAAATAGGCAATGGGTTCCTGTAGCAAACCCTAGGTTCAACGCTGACAAGGGTAATTTCAGCGTTGACAAGACAAAATCCAACGCTGACAGAAACGTGACCAGACCTAGATATTTGCAGCCACAAGGTAAGGGGTCTAAAGCTTCTTCAAGCTTAACATGGAGACCCAAGAAAGATCAAAACCCTAATGATAATGGAATTTCAATGACTTGCAATAGATTTAATTACATTTAAAAGGTCATTACAAAACCAATTGGGGTTAACTGGGTATTTCATCCTAAAAAGGATGAGAATGGGGTTGTTGTGAGAACTAAGTCTGTTTTTATTGAACAACCAGATGAATCCAAGTCTTCTGAGACTTGGGTTCCCAAAGAAAACTAATTTGTTTTCTTTATGTGCAGGGCATTCAAAGACAGATCAATGATTATGGATATTGGGATAGTGGATGCTCAAGGCACATGACAGGGAAGGAAGACTATCTGACGAATTTCACCCCTATTAAAGATGGTGATAAGGTTTACTTTGGAGGAGGATATGGAACTATCACAGGCAAAGGAACCCTTCTCACCAATAATCTGCGTTTTGAGAACGTCTTCCTGGTAAAAGAACTTGATTACAACCTGTTTAGTGTATCACAAGTTTGTGATAACAAAAATAAGGTTCTTTTTACTGATACTGAGTGTTTGGTGTTAAGCAAAGATTTTAAGATCCCTGATGAGAAATACATTGAGTATAGAACACCTAGGCATAAGGACATATACAATGTGAATTTAAATGGGATTAAAATGAATACAAATATGTCTTGTTTTTATGCTAAGGCCTCAGTAGATGAGAGTAATTTGTGGCACAGAAGACTAGGGCACATAAATTTTAAAAATATAAATACGCTTGTGAGGCTTGGTTTAGTTGATGGTTTGCCTGAGAAGGCCTTCCACAATGACCACTCTTGTGTTGCATGTCTTAAAGGCAAGCAGCACAAGGTCTCATTTAAGTCCAAACAGGTGCATACTAGTTCCAGACCTCTTCATATGCTTCACATGGACCTCTTTGGCCCAACAAATATAGAGAGTTTGAATGGTAAGTCTTATTGGTTTGTTGTCATAGATGACTTTTCTAGGTTTACTTGGACATTCTTTCTAGCTATGAAGAGTGACACAGCTGATGTTCTTATTGATTTTATCACTCAGATTGAGAAAAGGTCTGGAAATGAGGTTAAAATGCTTAGGAGTGATAATGGTGGAGAATTTAGGAACAAGAAGCTAGATGATTTTTGTGCCAGGAAAGGAATTACTAGGCAATTCAGTATTGCTAGAACCCCACAACAAAATGGGGTTGCTGAGAGGAAAAATAGAACCCTAATTGAAGCAGCCAGAACAATGTTGGCTGATGCTCACTTTCCTATAGCCTTTTGGGCTGAGGCTGTTAATACAGCATGCTATGTGCAAAATAGAGCATTGGTTAACAAAATTCAGAACAAAACACCTTATGAGTTACTTTGGGGAAGAAAACCTAATATTAGTTTTCTCAGACCTTTTGGTTGTCATGTAGTAGTTTTGGATACTAGTGATGCCTTAGGGAAATTTAGTGCAAAAGGTGATGAGGGCTATTTCATGGGGTATTCAGTCCAGAGCAAGGGTTATAGGGTTTATCTTAAAGAGGACAAACGTATAGTTGAGAGAGTACATGTTAGGTTCTTAGAGAATAAACCTAGTGATCCTGAAAGTGGTCCTAATTGGTTGTTTGATTTGGAACCCTTGTCTAAAACTTTAAATTATATGCCTGTCACTAATCCGGACATTGTAAAGGTAACTTCAAATGTTGTGGAGGAACAAGTTGTTAATGTTTCAGGTACACAGGTTCATGAGAAGGTTGGATCACAAGCAGAAAAGGCATTTCCTACATTTGAATATGTCACAATTCCCATTTGGACAGATGCTTTTGCTGCTGCTGGACAAGATAATGGTGGTTTCCAAATACCACCAGATACAAACATGCATGGTTCTTCAGGCGCTGACAAAGGCAAATCTAGCGCTGACAAGACCACTTCAGACGTTGATGGCTCAGACGTTGACAACAACATTTCAAGCGCTGTTAGCCCAGACGCTGACAACCAAGATTCAGACGTTGACAACACTTATGGGCATCTTTTCTCTTCCAGTTTTGAACAAGGTTGACCTTCCAATGTTCATGAAGAGGTTCATGTTGATCAAAGAGAGTCTGATGAAGAAGATATGGGCAACATGGAGCGTGAAGTTGAGGACACCAGACTTGTTGAAGGAGGGGTTCTCACTTCCACAATGAAGAATCACCCCACATCTCAGATCATTGGTGATATTATGACTCCATTTCAGACCAGAAGATCTCATCAAGGTCTTGGTGGGTTTATTGCCAATATACACAAGAAGGTTGATACCCCTTTTGTGCAAGCATGTTTGTTTGCATGTTTTCTGTCACAAGAAGAACCCAAGAAAATATTTGATGCTCTCAAAGAACCAAGTTGGGTGGAAGCAATGCAGGATGAGCTTCACCAATTTGCGATTCAGGATGTTTGGGAGCTGGTTGATTGTCCTAGATATGTCACACCTATAGGGACAAGATGGGTTCTAAGGAACAAAAGAGATGAAAGAGGTATTGTGGTCAGAAACAAGGCAAGGTTAGTGGCTCAAGGTTATACACAAGAGGAGGGGATAGACTATGAGGAGGTCTTTGCACCAGTTGCAAGGATTGAAGCTATTAGGATTTTTCTAGCCTATGCCTCATGCATGGGCTTCACAGTCTATCAAATGGATGTCAAGAGTGCTTTCTTGTATGGCACCATTGTTGAGGAAGTATATGTCATGCAACCTCCTGGTTTTGAGGATCCAGAGCATCCAGATAAAGTGTATAGAGTCAAAAAGGCTATGTATGGCCTTCATCAAGCCCCTAGAGCATGGTATGGTACTTTGTCTACCTATTTGGTGGACAATGGATTCAAGAGGGGCACCATAGATCAGACACTATTTACAAAGAAGAAAGGCAAGGATGTGTTGCTTGTTCAGGTCTATGTTGATGATATCATTTTTGGGTCTACTGATCCAAAGATGAGTGAGGATTTCTCCAAGCTTATGACAGACAAATTCAAGATGAGTGCTATGGGGGAGATGAACTTCTTTCTTGGTTTACATGTTCAGCAGAAAGAAGATGGTATCTTCATCTCCCAGGACAAATATGTTGCTGAGATCTTGAAGAAGTTTGGCTTTTCTCCACATGAAAAGAGGGCTACTACTCCTATGGATAGAGAACACCCTTGGGGAAAGATTGGAGATGGGAAAGATGTTGATGTCAGGCACTATAGATCCATGATTGGATCCTTGATGTATCTTACTGCCTCCAGACCTGATATTATGTTTGCTGTGTGTGCTTGTGCACGCCATCAAGTGACTCCCAAAGAATGTCACCTTTATGCTGTGAAGAGGATCTTTAGGTACCTAAGATGTTATCCCAGTCTTGGTTTGTGGTACCCAAAGGATTCACCATTGGAGCTGATTGCATATTCAGACAGTGATTATGGAGGTGATAAGTTTGATAGGAAATCCACAACTGGTGGATGTCAGTTTCTTGGGAGCAGGTTAATATCTTGGCAATGCAAGAAACAAACAGTGGTGGCTAATTATACAACTGAAGCAGAGTATGTGGCTGCAGCTGCATGTTGTGGCCAAGTTTTGTGGATTCAGAACCAGCTGTTGGACTATGGGTATAATTTCATGCATATTAAGATATTTGTTGACAATAATAGTACTTTATGCATCATTAAGAATCCTGTACATCATTCTAAAACTAAACACATAGAAATTAGACACCATTTTATAAGAGATTGCTTTGAGAAAGGTTTAATTCAACCAGATAGGGTTGACACTGAGGAAAATGTGTCAGATTTATTAACTAAACCTTTTGATGCTGGGAGATTTCAATACTTGGTAACAAGTATTGGAATGGTTAATCTCACATAGTATGTGTTTTGGATTCTTTTTGTAAAAGTATGTACAGGATGATGCATTATTATTATTGGTCTTATTGATGATTTAGATTTTCCACTATATTTTTCTAACACTGACAAAGGTTGCTTGAACACTGATAAGTGTTTTTGCAACGTTGTCAGCAATATAATTGTCTAACGCTGACAAAGCTTCCCTCAACGCTGTCATGTGTTATCGGGGCGTTGTCAGCAACAATGTTAGTTTTGTGGTTTTCAATCTAAATGTGCAGATGGTGTTAGCAGTATACCAATTGGATACAGAGTTGCTTATGGATCAATGGAGAAGCATTTGGACAAGTTTTTATTTATGGATGATGGTTGGAATGTCTCATTCCTATCTTGACATAAATTTTTTATGTTCATGCATGATTTTAGCAAACTTTTTGTATCATAGTTTAAGGGGAGGTTTTAGGAACCTTTAGGATTTTTGGGTATTCATATGATACTCTTATCACAATTCTAGATTGTGTCCACAGGTGAGTATGGGTTAGTTTTACTAAACCATGAGGCACTGTAACATGCATAGTATATCAACTTTGCATGCTGCCAAGACATTTTTGGCCTAGAATTGGTTGTGGTCTGTTGGGAGACTTGGGAATGATTTTGATATGGGATTTACCTGGGAGTAACAAGGATTTTATAAGATAACTTGGTTGTTAAGAGTTTTGGTTAGCAAGGGACACTAGAGGACTGTTATGTCTATCTTGCTTATGCAAGTGTGCATAACTGGACAGTGCTTGCCGCCCTATAATAATTATCAGCTTTTGGTTATCTTCTCTAGGATAAATTACTTGTTAAGGTCATTTTTTACTTTTTAAAAATATTTTTATTTTTGGACGCTGACAAGAATTTTCCAAGCGTTGTTGTGACCAAATTGGACGCTGACATGGCTTTAGGCGAACGTTGACAAGATTATAGCCGTTGGGCGTTGATAGGTTATTTTTGACCGTTGACACTCAATGGGACCTACCCAGTTGTTACTTTTTGACATATTTTCAAGCCGTAATTTTAGGAGTTGTTACTTTCATTTAATGCATGAGATAAACTATAACTTTTTCAATACTTTCATGATTGATTTTTGAAAATCTTTGCCTATTTTTGGGCCAATCACATGCATTCTTTTTCTCCTATAAATTTGGCTCCTATTTTAAACAGGGTATCTATAATTCTTGTCTAACATTTTTCTCTTATCAACTTCATCTTCTACACTTAAAATTAACAGCTTTCATCAATGGCACCAAAGTTTAATTCAGCAGAATTGGAATTGGGGTTCAAGTCTCAACACAACATGATTGCTTATCTTGCTGCTGATGATACTCTGTTTCCTCAATACACACAAATGGTGGCGTATTTGAATGCATCCCCATTAAGGTATGCTCTTTCTCATGCACCACTCATTCCAGTCACACACATTAAGCAGTTTTGGAACACTGTCAGTTCCTCAACAATTAATGGAGTGACCACATTGACTTCTATTGTTCATGGGAGGTCTTGGGTGGTTACTGAGGCCTTGGTACGCCAAGCCTTGCATCTTGATGATGCTGATGGTATAGCCACCCTTCCCATAAATGAAATAGAACAAGGGCTTAGGGCTTTGGGATATCCTTTTCCAGATGAAGGTACTCTTAACAAGTATCATAAGTAGGAATTTCCCCCAGCCTGGAAGTACCTCATCCACATACTCCTTCAATGTTTGAGTCCCAAATGTACTGCACACAATGAGATCAATAGATCCATTGCTAGTGCTATTGTGTGCATTGCAACAGGGCAAAAATATAACTATTCTAAAATGATTTTTGAAGGGATGTGTAAAAACAAGGGGACAAAAATGACTTTAGCTTATCCCCGTTTTCTGCAAATGATTTTTGATGATCAAGGTTACTGCTCAAGGGATCACAATGATTTTTATAAGATCCCTGAGCAAAAGAAAGCTATTTTTACGAAGATGAATTCACCACCCCATAGAGACTTACCTTTAACCCCAGCCATGCTTGCTGTTATTGTAGCAGCACAACCCCAACCAGACCCCCAACCTCAAATTGACCCTCAACCACAACTTGAACCCATTCCTGAACCTTTACCTTCACCTGAACAAATGCAAATTGACCAAGAACCCTTTGACACTGACACATCAAATGTTGGCGTTGATGTGCCTATTTCCAATGCTGACACACCACCTTCACAATCCCAAACACCCCTTAACCAACCCACGTCTACCCATTCTTCCACACCATCTTCCACACCACCTGAATATAGGTTGATGAAACGCCAAAGGACTACTGGAGTGTTCTCCTCTGGTGGTCCTAGCCATAAAGCAGAGAGAACCACCACCACAAGTGTGGCTGGTGACCTGGATGAGGCTGGGACTATTGGTTCTGGCTTAGATGCTGGCCAAGGCAGTCCCACCATTATTAAGTCCTCATCCATGCCCAATGAATCTGACTTGGGAGGTCAAATCCCCATTTTAGAAGAGGGCAAACTGGAACCAATGACTCTTTTGGAATTGACGGCAGTCTGCATTAGCATGCAAAAGCAAAATGCAGACTTAGTACAAATTGTCAGCTCACAAGGCCTTGAACTCAAGCAATTGAGGGATAGGATTGTTGTTTTGGAAAGTGATCATGCTAGGAGGGGTATGGAGGAGTCTTCCAAAGGGGAGGAAGATCAAAGAAATCTGAGTGATAAGGGCAGTCAAGATGGTCAATCAATGGATGTTGCTGAAGCCCTTACAACTTTGAAGGAACAAACAGGTTTTGATACGTCCTTAATCTCTCCAACCAATCTAAATTTATCATTTACAGCTATGTTGAGAGAGGTTACACAAGGCGCTGAGGGAAAATATTTGAGCGTTGACAAGGCAAATTTGGACGCTGATAGAAGTATTTTGGGCGCTGATAGGATAAATTTGGGCGTTGACAGACCTGCACATGAAGGTGATGTATCCCAGTCATCATCTATCATCAAGGAAGTTTCTACTCAGGTATTACCATCTACCTTACCAACCATTGCACCATCTGATAAGGGTAAGGGTAAATTGGTAGAAGAAATTGTTCCAAAGGATGCAGCCCAGGTTGAATTTGATAGAAGGTTAGCTGCACAAATCATGGAACAAGATAAAAAGGAGAAGTCACCATTTGTTGTGTCTTCAGAAGAAGAAAGTGATGGAGCTAGCTCAGACTCAAGTGTAATGATTATAGAACCTGAAAGGCTTGAGTATGGAGATGAGTTGGCCAAAGAGAAGCTGAGAGACTTGAAATTGCAGATTGACTTTGACATGCCAGAGGTGGTTCAAATGTACAATTCTTGGGAAGAAAGCTGCATGGATAATCCAGACTTGACCATTTCAGATCAAATATGGGGTTTGGAACATCTTCTTTGAGTTCAGAAGGATTATAAGGTTATATTGAAACACAAGGCAAGCAATATTCTCTCAGAGTTGAAAAGGGATAGAAGGGAGCTCTACTTTATGTTGCTCAGATGTCATGGAGTTGGATGGACACATCAGAAGTTGAAGGCTTTGACATTTGATGAGTTGGAACATAGGGCTTATCCCATTTGGGTGAGAGTGCAAGAAGCAAACACTCTCAGACTTCTTTCAGATGAAAGAAAGGAGCAACTTGCAGAAGAAATGGAAATCAAGAAAGCTATGATGATTCCCAGGCCAGTGAAGAAGGGAAGTAAATTTGAGTTTCCAAAAGATATGGATCTACTATATCCAAATGAAGCAGTTATAAGAAAGAGCCTCA